>VSMD01033953.1:0-66118 GCA_008750895.1 Mirza zaza
GCAGTGGCTCAAGCCTGTAATCCTAGCTCTCTGGGAGGCCGAGGTGGGCTGATCATTTGAGCTCAGGAGTTCGAGACCAGCCTGAGCAAGAGCGAGACCCCATCTCTACTATAAATAGAAAGAAATTAATTGGCCAACTAAAATATATATAGAAAAAATTAGCCGGGCATGGTGGCACATGCCTGTAGTCCCAGCTACTTGGGAGGCTGAGGCAGCAGGATTGCTTGAGCCCAGGAGTGTGAGGTTGCTGTGAGCTAGGCTGATGCCACGGCACTCACTCTAGCCTGGGCAATAAAGTGAAACTCTGTCTCAAAAAAAAAAAAAAAAAAAAACAACCAACAAAAGGAAAAACAATATGTTAAACATCAACATACCATACAACCATACAACTCAGCAATTGTACTCCTAGGTATCTACCTAACAGAAATGAAAACATATGTCTACGCAAGTTGTATTCAAATGTTTACAGCAACATTATTCACAACAGTATCAAGTTGGAAATAACTCAATGTCCATCAACTGGTGAATGGATAAATAAAATGTTGTTTTGAAATATCATTCAACAACAAAAAGGAACAAAGTACTATACATGCCACAATATGGAAAAACTTCAAAAACATTATGCTAAGTGCAAGAAGCCACACAGAAGAGACCACATGTATGATTCCATTTACATGAAAGGTCTAGAACAGGTAAATCTATGGAGTAATTAGTGGTACCTGGGACACGAAGTGGAAATGGAGGTGACTGTGAGTGGCAGGAGGAACAGTTTCGGGTGACAGAAATGTTCTAAAACTGTATTATGGTGATTGTTGAACAACTCTACATATTTACTAAAAATCATTGAAATGCGCGCTTATGGGTGAATTTTATGGCAGGTAAATTGACTTTTTTAAAGTCAAAAAACATGAGTAAAAAAATGTATTACAGAGAAAAAGAAGACAATTAGCTTCCAACCTTTCCACTAAGAGTCCAGTCATCTGAAAATTCTCCCTCATAGATAGTATCATCTTCAGAAAGTAAAACCCCATTTCCCTGTGAGAAGAAACAAAATGAAAATCACAATACATAAAATACAGAGTAACTTAGAATGTGTGCAGCCATATCCCCAAAGCCTTATCTAATTTTAAGAGACAAGGAAAATAGTACTAAGAAGGCAGAACATTAATAAAAAGATTATTTTAAAAGTTAAGGACACAGGAGTTTAAAAAAGTCAATAATAACTATATGCAAACACTCCACTCACCATCATTTTATTAAGGTGAAAGTTGCCTTCATAGTATAATCCAAACTGAGTAACCACCACACCATTCCCTTGACATGCATCATCTTGCCACATTCCCATATACTTCTCCCCCCTGCATAGAAATAAAAAAAGAAAAGAAAATAAAAGGCACTGATGATGAAGACAAAGTGGGGAAAAAACAATTATCACATGGGAGATCCCAAGCATCTCCTATCCCATATCATCCTAGGTACTGATACCATACTAGGCTGGTATCAGTTCCATTTTTCTAGTTAAAATGGTTAACTGTATCTCCTCAAACATGGGACAAAGTGATAGCAAAAGACATCTTACTCAGAGTAATGTTCTTTCAGGAATTTAATACTGTAGTCTACCTGACACAAATCTGTATACACTCCATGTACTTACTTGGTAACTTTAAAATGCATAATTTTAAAAAAGAATGCTGAGAATTCAATTCTAATTTCATTGAAAATATAATAGGCAGAATCAAACCTATGCACAATTTTTTCTTACCCAAAAGCTTGCCTACTTAGAAAATATTCGCCTGCTACACATCTGATAAAGGGTTGATAACTAGAATCTACATAGAACTCAGGAAAATCATCAAGAAAAAAATCAAACAACCCCATTAAAAAGTGGGCAAAGGACATGAACAGAAACTGTTCAAAAGAAGACAGACTAATGGCCAAAAACATACGAAAAACTGCTCAACATCTCTAATCATAAGGGAAATGCAAATCAAAACCACAATGAGATAACACTTAACTCTAGTGAGAATGGCTTTTATCATAAAGTCCCAAAACAAGAAATGTTGGCGTGGATACTGAGAGATAGGAACACTCATACACTGCTGGTGGGACTACAAACTAGTACACCTCTGTGGAAAGTAATATGGAGATACTTCAAAGAGCTACAAGTAGAACTACCATTTGATCCAGTAATCCCATTACTGGGCATCTACCCAAAGGAAAAAAAAGACATTCTATAAAAAAGACATCTGCACTAGAATTTTTATAGCAGCACAATTCACAATTTCAAAGATGTGGAAACAATCCAAGTGCCCATCGATACATGAGTGGATTAATAAAATGTGGTATATGTATACCATGGAGTTCTACTCAGCTACAAAAAACAATGGTGATCCAGCACCTCTTGTATTATCCTGGATAGAGCTGGAGCCCACTCTACTAAGTGAAGTATCACCAGAATGGAAAAACAAGCACCATATGTACTTACCACCAAATTGGTATTAGCTGATCAACAGTTATGTGCACATATAGTAGTAACATTCATCGAGTGTTGGTGGGAAGGGAAAGGAGAGGATGAGTATATACACACTTAATGGGTGTGGTGTACACCATCTGGGGGATAGACATGTTTGAAGCTCTGACTTGGGTTGGACAAAGGCAATATATGTAACACAAACATTTGTACCCCTGTAATGTGCTGAAATAAAATATGCATCTCTCTCTCTCTCTATATATATATATATATAAATATAAACCTTTGAAATTAGGAGCAGAATACTGTACCTAGTGATATCATCAAAGACACCATATCCTGCTTTCTTATCCAATACCCATTGGCCAATGAACATACTGGGAGAAGAGGAAGTCAATTTTCCGCTTCGTAGGAGACCATGACCATGACGCATGTTATCTTGAAAACAGCCCTCAAACACTTCACCAGAGGCATAACTGTGGTTAGAAAGAATGAATAAATATCACGTGCACATCGAATTCTGATGCTCATCTTTACAAAGGTTAGGAAATTCAAAACTATACTCATTCTCACTAGTAGCTATAATTATTTGTTTATATGATTATTTTTCACCAATCAAAAAATCTCATTTTTGAATGATTAAGGCTAAGAAGTTAAAGACATCATAGGTGTATTTGTATTAACACGGTGAAAAAAAATGTATCTTTAGTCCCTTATGGGAAAATGAAATGAGTTATCTATGACAGGGAAGAATAAAAAGTTCTACTCATTAGAATCACTTGATTAAAAATAAGATAAATTTACAGATAAGAGATGTAGGCAACTCAATGAGAAATTTATGGTTTATAAGGTATGTATAATTTAGATAAGAACTAAATTTAATAACCTAATATTTTTATCTTGTGACAGATAAGGAGTTAATCTTTAAAAGAAGACTTTAAACAGAGTTTCAGGCATTAGAAAAGTAAGTAAAATATAATCCTTGAAAATTTTAGTTATACAAACATTTAGGTTTACATGGTTCTTTGAAAAAGCAGTACCAGTCCCCAGCTTTTCCAATGTTATTACCTATAGACTCCTTGACCACACATTTTTCCTTCTTTCCAATGGCCCACATAATGATCTTCTTTGTTCATTGCCTTGTTTGGGATTCTGTACTCTCCATACCTGCCAAGGAAAATAAAAAAACAACAGAAGATGCTTTTATGACATATTCAGCTTTTTTATGTATATATCAGTAAACATTTTAACAGGGAAGATAGAGAAAAGATTTACCTATAGGAGAAAAGGGGTAAATGGAGTCTTAATTTAAGCTGAATGTATTACTTAAGTTGTTTGGCAAGTCTTAGAAGAGTAGGACATCAATCCCAGTATAATGAGAGATTAGGTATTTTATCCCAAGTCCAATGAAAAAACAGAAGAAGACCTATGTTGTAGGCCTATCTCTGTCACCAATTAGCCACATCACCTTGGATAAGCCCGGGTACCCAGATCCCTTATCTGGATAATAGAGGGTATAAATCAGATTACCTAAAGTCTCTTCTCATTCTAAAAATCCACTAAAAAGAGATTTTAAAACATCATTTTAAAACAAACAGATTTTAAAACATACATTATCACAAAGACAAAAAAATTAGCTACTCAATTATGTATCTTTTTTATATAGTAAAATAAATTCTTTAACATGGTACAAAATACTTCACTGCCATATATTAATGATGTAAATATATTTACAGTCTTGGAAAACGTTATAAGCTTATACAAAAATAACGTCATTAGAGTATCATTAGGATACAATTTGGAAGAGTTCCCCTTTAAAATCTCAAAGAAATTAAAGATGATTTAAAACTACTGAAAGGAAAATTTCACTATGTCCTTTGTAAAGGGGGCACTATTGTCTCAACAGTTTTACCATCAACATTACCCCAGGTTCTCAATCTTCACAACCTAGAAATGGATAGAAAACACCATCATATTTTAATAGATGGAAGACTGTGTAACTTGAGGTCACATGGCTATCAGGATGAATGACTCAGTCTAGGTAAATCAGAGGAAGGTACTCCAGACTCTAAGCTCTCTTCACGAGCATGATAAGGCCTAATACATCATATGCATTTCTAAAAACTACACAATAATCTACTACTGTTTGAAAAGTAACTCAGAACACAAAGTAATATAATTTGTGACTGAACCTGAATTTACTCTCATGTTTTATGCAATTTTCTTACCCATCTTCCAAGCCATTCCTGAACATGCCAGAATACATCTTTCCATCAGGCCACTTCAAAACCCCTCTGGGATGCATAGGGAAAGAATATGTATGTTAATTAATGTTTCAGATAATCAATATTTTTTCCATAATGTGACCATCAATCCTCAACCCAGGCATAAACCTACAACATTTTCACCTGCCATGAGGCTTCCCTGAAAGCCAGCGTCCATCATAGGTTGCATCCTTTAGGCGAGGATCCTTGTAGAAAGTATATTTGGCACTGCGTGAGATGGGTGGTTCCTGCCTCTGGACACTGCTGCCACTTCCGTAAGGTGGAAGATCAGATGTCCCCCTCAAAGCCTGATCCACAGCTTGGCTTATAGCCCGTAGCCACTTAGTCTAGGAGCAAAAAGTAAATGCCAGTAAACTTAAGGCAACAAGTCATCAAGCATCGTTTTAACTCTTGCTAGCTTTCCTTGGTACAAATTTTCTGTCTACGAATGTTTTTCTTATTAATTGAGTAATACTGATTGGCTTTTGGTTTTCACTGCTATATGTTTAAAATTAAGTCACATTAAAAAAACTAAAAACCTACAGTTTTGGTTAAACAAAGATTTATCAGACCTAACTGTGGATCATTAGTATAGTAAGAACAATTTTTGTTTCTTCTTTATTACTACAAGAGGCAGAACAAGCCAGGCCAAAGAGTGAAAGAAAATACCATAATGGACTAACCTTTTCCTGGGGTGTTGATGAAATGAGAGTGAATTGCTCCTCAGGTGTAGTTATCTTTAAGCCATTCCTAAAATGTTCACAAGGATAAATACCAGTAGGTATCACAGACTGTCATTACAATATCAATCCTCAAATATGAAAAGCAACCTATTTACTTCAAAAGGAGCAGAAGTCAATTAAATGTAAATGCTCATGCTCTGGATTTGGTTCCCACAGTGGGGGAGAGCACAGAGTAACTCTGCTCTGTGTTGAACAATGGGGATGTGAGCAATGGGGATGCCCTTCTACCACCTATCATGATTTGCCATGATCTTCACAACAAGCCATTTTGTGATGCACAGAATGATGAGGCAGCCCTCCTAAACTTTTTATCAAATTTAAGGAAACAACCTGGGTAACAGAGGGAGAGAACTGGAGGGGTGGAATAGGGAGGGGGCACACTTACACACCACCAGCTTCTTCAGACAGTGGCTCCGCCCACAGCGTGGCCAAAGGGAAAACATGGTGCGTCGAAAACTGAAACAGAGAACATAGAGGCACACTCTACAAAAGCCCACATAGACCTCAGGGTCTCTGCCGCATCCCGTTCATGTCATTAGCCCATACAGGCCTTGCAGTTTCTGCTGCACAACCCCCTTGAAATGGTTAGGTCCACGTGGGTGCCACCATCTCTGCCACATAGCAGTTACACAGCTAACCCCAGCGGGCCTTCCTATCACTGTTGCAGGTACCCCTTCACATGGCTGACACTCATTCTAGAGCTGGAAACTAAAACAGCTCTCTGAAATCCAGTCCATACCACCAACGCTAGCTGTAGCTTTCAGCAAAATCACAACAATTCTTAACACAAACTGATGGTATAATTAATTAATAAGTATAATACTCCACTTTCTAGGGCCTCTTTTAAGGCTAGGAATCCAGCCTACCTGGGCATGGACCAGGGCATCATTAAAGAGAATGAACCAATTCACAGAAAACCTCCCAGCATGCTGCAGAGACAGGGCTCGGTTACTGCTCTCACACAGCAGTCGACGCTCTGGCTTCCTCAAGGAATCCTGGAATTAAAAACAAAGTCAAACAATCAAAATTATTTTAACATGCAAACGGAAAATGAAACAGACACAAATCATATTTAGAGGAATCTATTGGTTACAATGTAGCCTAGTGTTAAAACTAAATTTAGATGGGATCCAAACACTTCATAAAATTAGAACTTAAAGGAGATTGGAAAGAAGACAGGGATAAACTAAAGTAGGCGAGGCAAGTCTTCAGAGAGGATTCCTAGAAATGAGGGAGCATGTTGATATTTACAGCACCCATTGCTATGGTCCGTAGACATTTTAGGAAATGGGTGATTAAAATATTATTACCATAAATACATGGGGAACACAGAAAATTATGACAATTGTTATGGAAATGCCTACTGTTTGCTAGGGTAACAAATATAATAACAACAGGCATGGTTTACCGTCATTTTTCCAGGAAAGGTCTTCCAGAAGCCCAATGTGTATTCTGCTTCCTTCCTTTTCCTGCCGAGATGGAGAGCAAGAGACTCATAACAAGAACTGGAATCTTGCAGTTTCTGATATTCTGGAGATGTCTAGAGGCCAATAATTAAGGGAGGGAAAAAAAGAACATAAACAATTGTCCAGAAACTGTAGCCTCAGTGTGATCTAGATATGTAGTATTAAATTTAGCGGAAAAAAAAATCAGCCCAAGAACATACTTCCCATTTTATCACACATAATATTAAAAAGATATACACTGAAGGAAGCTGGGAAAAGAAGACTGGTTTCAGAAAAATTCTCCTACATGCAGTTACATATGAAATAGGGGAATAACTCAAGTAGGGAAGAACCAAAAACTGGCAGCTATCAGTAAGGAGAACAGCAGAGAACTCAGGATAGGGCAGGAGTTCTCGAATGTTTTAGTCTTAGGGTCCCTTTGTTTTACATATGTGAGCAACATCTATTGATATTTGCCATATTAAAAAATAAAGTTAAGAAATTTTTTAACATTTTAAGTGAAAAAAACCCTATATTTTCCAAAATGCTTATGATGGTCCACAATTTTTTTTTCAAATCTCTTTATCTGGCTTAAAATGTAACAGCTGGATTTTGATATCTACTTTTCCATTTAATCTGTTATGATACATTGGTTGGTTGAACTAAAGGAAGAAATTTTGGTCTTATAAGGGCATATAGTCAGAAAAGGGAGAAGTATTTTGAAAGCTATTTCAAATAATTGTGGATATTTTCCTTTGATACTGTACTAAAAACTTGTTAAGCGGTACTTTCTTAAAGGATAGCTGCAATATGAAATCTGAAACCACAGCAATGAAGTTTTTATACTCTGTCACATTAAAATTCAATAGTCTATGTAAATTTACCAAGGAGTTGACCAAAAAAAATTCACTAGTCTATCTTGTACTTTGTATGGGTCTTTCACCATGTATGATTTTGTAACATTGTAGATTGAACCTTTGGAAAATACTGGTTGATGGAGTTATGCAGATCTTCCACATGTTGATACATTTTTTTTCCTACAACATCAAAAATCACGTGATAATATTACCACTCTCATCAGAAAAAGTCCTAAGTATTAGGAAACTGTCAGGCTTACAGTGGTAGATATATGTCTCTAACATTTTTGCTTAAAATTTCATATTTTGTCTTTGGCAATAAATACTATCAGTTGTTCTTTTTGAAATGGCAGGTTCATTTTATTCATTTAGAAGAAAATATCTGCCAATACTCAAATCTGAATTACCATAGTTTACCTATCAATTGTTCTTTTAAGTTTAAAAAAAAAAAGGCTCTCAATCACAATCATGCTTTTTCATGAAAAAACATACTTCAGTATGCAGCAGAACTGCTTCATGCATATTTCCCATGCAAATTCCCATAATTTTATCCTACATAATATTAAAAAGGTATATACTCAACAGTTGAGGTTAAATAAAATTAATAACTTTTACGGCTTCATCAAGCACATTCTTAAGTGAAACTGGCATTTTGTTTTAGTTTTTAACTGCAAGTGCATGATGGTGAAGAATATATACAATGACTACTAGTATAGTTTGGTACCACTGCCTAGATTCCTACTAAAGAGCCAGCAGTTTTACTCACCTTTACTTTCGCACAATCAATGCAAGGCAATATAGTGACAAAGGCAAATATCTTCATATTGTCATGAACATAGTTTTGACTTTGTGAACCTCCTGACAGGACCTTTGGAATCCCCAGGGGTCTGCAAACCCAGCTGTGAGAACCAACTACTAGGATGGAGTATAACTGCTGTGCCATGTGGTGAGTGAGCAGAAGGTAAGATGAACGTAATTACTTCATATTCTACAATTCTGAGAGTCACTCATACGCATTTTTCTCATTCGTTTAAGAAGCATTTAATGAGTATCTACCACATACAAAACATTCTGCTGAGTGCTAGGGATAAAAAAATAAGTAAGGCATGATCTTTGTCTTCTGGGAGCTTATAACTATGCAGAGTACATAGGAAAACATAACATTTTAGAATAAAGTAGTAGTTTTGTTACTAGGTTATCTATCAGAGGAAGAAATACAGAAAAGTGGTTAAGAGAACAGACTCTGGAACCACAATGCCTGGACATGAATTCTACCTCTGCCAATTCTCAGCTCTACCTCAATTCTCTCATCTGTAAAAGGGGGATAATAAGAACTACTCCACAGGGTTGATGTAGGGATTAAATGAATACATGTAACATGCCTAGAACAGTGCCTGGCACATGGAATGCATTTAATAGATATCAAGTATTATTAATATTTGTATATGCAGTTTAAAAATTACATATATATGCACACATATATGAAGTCTAGGCTGTAGCTCAGACTTACTAAATTACAACTTACAGTGATGGCACATAGGTACATATGTTTTGAAAACACTTCTACAGATGATTTTAACTCCTTGTTATAAGAATGATAAAGCCTACTAATAAAACGTGAGAAGTAAATAGTGGAGAATAAAGTACTAGCAGAACACAGTAAGAGATTCTCAAGAGATGGGGAGGAGAGTGAGAAGCAGTATAGAAGAGAAGCCTTTATTTTCATGAGAAAAATGACTTTTACCCAGGCCTTCAAAGTTTCCCATAATGTGGCCGGGCATGGTGGCTCATGTCTGTAATCCTAGTACTCTGGGAGACCGAAGCGGGTGGATCGCTCAAGGTCAGGAGCTTAAGACCAGCCTGAACAAGAGTGAGACCCCGTCTCTACTAAAAACAGAAAGAAATTAATTGGCCAACTAAAAATACATAGAAAAAAAAAATTAGCCGGGCATGGTGGCACATGCCTGTCTGTAGTCCCAGCTACTTGGGAGGCTGAGGCAG
This sequence comes from Mirza zaza, assembly GCA_008750895.1. Lineage (NCBI taxonomy): Eukaryota > Metazoa > Chordata > Mammalia > Primates > Cheirogaleidae > Mirza > Mirza zaza. The sequence continues at coordinate 9,781 of VSMD01033953.1, forward strand.
CAGGATTGCTTGAGCTCAGGAGTTTAAGGATGCTGTGAGCTAGGCTGATGCCATGGCACTCTAGCCCGGGCAACAGAGTGAGACTCTGTCTCAAAAAAAAAAGTTTCCCATAATGAGGATGGGAGTAGGGGTGTTTCAGGAAATAAAATGTTACATGTGCTTTTCATATAAAGCACATGAGAGCTACACCCAGGAAGTCTGAACTAATATACAGACCACAGGGTAGAAGTTAAGGCTAGAAACCAAGGAGGGTATCAGATTATGAAGGGCCTTGAATGTGAAACTAAAAAGTCTAAATTATTCCACAGATTTATAGCCTTTGGATTGGAAATAGTACAATATTAAACTCTGAAGAATTCTAAGCTGATCTAGCAAGGAAGATTTATTTATTTATTTATTTATTTTATTTTATTTTTTTTTTGAGACAGAGTCTCACTTTATTGCCCAGGCTAGAGTGAGTGCCGTGGCATCAGCCTAGCTCACAGCAACCTCAAACTCCTGGGCTCAAGCAATCCTGCTGCCTCAGCCTCCCAAGTAGCTGGGACTACAGGCATGTGCCGCCATGCCCGGCTAATTTTTTTCTATATATATTAGTTGGCCAATTAATTTCTTTCTATTTATAGTAGAGATGGGGTCTCGCTCTTGCTCAGGCTGGTCTCGAACTCCTGACCTTGAGCAATCCGCCCACCTCGGCCTCCCAGAGAGCTAGGATTACAGGCGTGAGCCACCGCGCCCGGCCGGAAGATTTTTTTATTAATTGAGGCCATGTTGAAGTGAAATCTGTATCTCATTGGGATATTTGACAGTTCAAACCTTCACAGCCAAAACTGATCAGTTTAGATTAAAACTGAAACCAGACTAAAGAAAGGACCTACAAGATCACAGTAGGATCAAATGTAGAAAGCCCACATCAGTTCCCAGGGCACTCTGGGGAATGAAACGTATCTAAATCAAGAGATAGACCCCAAGATTTAAAAACTTCTAAACCTGTAAGGGACCTTGGAGTCATTATGGTTTCTCTAGAGCCCTTTAAAGTAGAAACGAAATTACACATTTCAGTACAATTTCAAAAGTGATTGTTTCAGGACCAGCTTTAACATACAACCATATCCTAGAGTGGTGCTAATTTCCTAGGATTGCACCTCATTTTATACAGAAAAGTGGGCTAGTTAACATTTGAGAAAATCCTGTTTTAACATTCATTTCTCATAGCATTTGCTATGGTGGTGATATAAACACCTGGCATGAGTCTATCATGAATACAAGCCAGGTGGTATCTCTACTGCCTTACAGGTGTGCACCATTATACTGAAAGCCAGGGCCTTACAGAGCTCTGTGTAACTCGTAATCATTATGCATTCAATACATTTTGACAACTACTGAATGAGCAGCATGATAATAGGATCTCAACTTTAGACATAGTTTCATAAAATGAATAATAAAGTTAATCTTGATAAGGTCCTGAAAGGAAACTTAATCCACAGAAAACTAGGTTTACCCACAGTCATACTTCCCTCTTTCCTTTCCTTGAAGAAATTAGATAGAGGTAAATATTAAATTAGTGGAGTTCCAGATCTCGTGGTGGCATAATCTAAACAAACAAACAAACTACTATGATCTTTGGCTTTCCAATTGTCCAAAGGGGGTAAATATAAGAGCTTACCACTTCAAAACAAGTAGCAAGCTTTAGCAAAACTTTTGCATAATTATGAAGTCGTCTGATTGGCAAGAAAAACAAAGTATTCAGTATTTCCATCAACTGAGTGTTTTCATCATTCACTTCTGATAAATCTTGCAACAGCTCTTGGTTTTTATTTAAGAAATCACTGGAAGCAGAGGGAAAAAAGATTTGGTTAATCATTTTGGTATTGATAATACACATGATATTAAATAGAAAATTTCACTAGATAGTATCTTTTTGAGAATGCACATTTTTAGGTGTCATGAAAGTAGTAGAAGATAAATACAATGAAATAAGCTAGATAAAATTAGAAGAATTTCCCTATCTATAAAATAGGACTTTTTTGAGTATAAAAAGTAGCAAATGGTAGCAATAGTAACTCCAATAGAAATGGTTAATCACATAATTGTGCTTTAAGTTCTAGGAAATGAATCATGCATCCCACAATTTCAGGAAATAATCAGAGACCAGCTGATACCCATCACCTGTTAATTTAAAGCCAAAAGTCACAGCAATAAATGTCAGGACTAATTGCTCTAATCAGTTGTGATACACAAAAATACTGGAGGAAAAGCAAGGTTACTTGATCCAACAGATTTAGCATGGATATTAAAAACTTCTGATTTCTTTTTTCCTTCAATTATTGATCACCTAATAACAGTTTATTACAGAAGAGTAATGAAAGCTGCAAGAACCAGTACTATGATTAACAGGAAACAGCAAAGCAAATTATATGTGAAGAATTTAATGCTGAGATCTTTAAAAGCATTTCAAACTGAAGATAAAATTTAGTTTTTATATTCAAAAATTTTAATGCTGATCAGTAACTCATTGAGACTATACTCACCAGACCAAAATACTTACAAGGATTGTAAAGTACTAAGAGTTGGTGGGACAGAATAATTATCTGTCACTTAAGGAGCAACAATTATGCACCAGGCACTACCCTGAGTGCTTTACAAACATTATACTACAATTCTTGGCTACAAGACCTAAAATAAGACACATTGTCACACAAGACTATAAGACAAAAATGAGAGATTATATAATTCCTTAGAGGACTATGGAGTAAAGAGACCTTGAACCCAGAAATTGTGAAATATTATCTTGGAAAAATGGAATAAAAATACATAATAATTTCCAGGAACCCAAAAGTTCAGTGACACAAATCTGATTGTTGTATAATACAGAGATGTGGGAGATCTTGGATGGAGGGCTCTGGGAAACAAGGCCCAGATTTCTATCTATATTAGGCTTGTGCCGATCCTCCTTCCTCCTCCATGTTCTACTGCAGAGATCAGCTGAGGGCACTCATTTAATCCTACAAGTGCTCTGCTTTGACCTATTCCTGTGAGATGGGAGGTAGGACATGGTGAGCACGTACTCCCTTGGACCCTATTTCCCCTGGATACCCAAGACTCATTCCACACTAGACCAGAAATATTCCAACTCTTGTGAACTCCATTACTTTCCAGGACTCACTCATGTCCTTACCTACAATCTTCCCCCAAAGCAGCTCAGGTATGCTTCCATGAAATCTGAACCAGACACTGATCAGTTTATCTTCTCTTGGGACTTTTTAATCTAATAGTGGCGATATTATTCTTTCCTTACATGGCTCGGTTTGTATTTACTCAGATTTTTAAAGTAAAAATAAATATATTAAAGTTAGAAACAACCCAAGTGTCTAACAGCAGATGGATAAACAAAATGTGGTACAGTATACACATATAATGGATTATTATATGCAACAACATAATGGAGCTTGAAAATACTATGTTTAAGGAAATAAGCCAGACATTGAAGGACAAATGTATGATTCTACTTATAAAAGGTACGTAGAATAGGCAGATTCACAGAGAAAGGAAGTAGAAGTTACCAGAGCCTGAAGGGAGACAATATGAGGAAATTCTTATTTAAAAAGCACTGAGTTTTTGTTGGGGATGGTGAAAAAGTTTTGAGTGTGGAAAGTGGTAACAGTTATTTAACATTGTGAATGTATGTGAGGCCCCTAAATTGTATACTTATGAATGATTAAAATGGTAAACATCGTATTACATATATTCTACCATAATTAAGAAAAAAAAAGCCCTGTATAATAATCAAACCACCAAGCAAGGCTGATGTGAGCAGCTAAACAATAAACCAGCTGAGTGATGAGCTCCTAGTAACAGCATCCAAGATCCACTCACTGCCATGTGGGCTCACTAGCTGTGCTCTAGTCCAGAAGGTCTCAAACTTTCTCTTTCAGAATGAAATCTTTAAAATAATTTTAAATATTGACTTTGTAAAAAGAAATTGAGAAAATATGTCATTACTGCCTTTAACTACATAAAACAGGTGTTTGTGAACCACTATGCGGGAAAATGCTGCCCAAATCCAGACTTGATATCTGCCACTATTGCTCAGAGTCACTAGCATACATGAGAAGCAGTGAACGGAAGCTTTCAACCATGCCATCTTAGCTGCTCTAACAAGGAGTCAGGTTAATCCTTGAGTTCTATGACTCTAACTCTGAAATACCAGAGGAAGGTCAATAAAGCAGAATAGGAACCAGCATCAGCAACTGTCGCAGTGCTTAGAAGCCCAAAAGCCTCCCATTTAAATTGCCATAAGTCCTCATCTAGTTTTACATCCTTCTGTAATGAACTTGTTTTTCTTCAAGCATTACTATATGCAAAAGTAAGTATTCAATTTTCTCTGCTCCATTTAATTGTTGGTTTAGCTACAAACACTTTTTCCTATTTTCTTTGGCCATGATGCAGCATTTCACCAACCTTAATGGTTAAATAAGCTATTTTAGTAATTCTAATAAACACATTATAAATAATAAATGTAAAATCAGTAATTATAAATGTAAACTTGTCAAAGTCAAAAGCCCTCAGGTTGGCCGGGCGCGGTGGCTCACGCCTGTAATCCTAGCTCTCTGGGAGGCCGAGGTGGGCGGATTACACGAGGTCAGGAGTTCGAAACCAGCCTGACCAAGAGCAAGACCCCATCTCTACCATAAATAGAAAGAAATTAATTGGTCAACTAAAATATATAGAAAAAAATTAGCCGGGCATGGTGGCACATGCCTGTAGTCCCAGCTACTTGGGAGGCTGAGGCAGGAGGATTGCTTGAGCCCAGGAGTTTGAGGTTGCTGTGAGCTAGGCTGGCGCCACGGCACTCACTCTAGCCTGGGCAACAGAGTGAGACTCTGTCTCAAAAAAAAAAAAAAGCCCTCAGATTGAAAAAACAAAAAAGCAATAAGTCCATCCATTTGCTGCTTATAAGAAACATACAAAAACATTATATTACAATGCAGAAAGGCTGAAAGTAAAAGAATGGTAAAAATGGCCAGGCACAGTGGCTTATACCTATAATCCTAGCACTTTGGGAAGCTGAGCAGAGAGGATCAGTTGAAGCCAGGAAGTTGAGACCAGCCTGAGTAAGAATGAGACTCCACCTTTACAAAAACTAGAAAAATTAGTTAAGCGTGGTGGTGCACGCCTGCAGTTCCAGCTACATGGAAGACTGCGGGAGAAGAATCACTTGACCCAGGAATTTGAGGCTGCAGTGAGCTATGTTTGCACCACTGCATTCTAGCAAGAGTGAGACCCTGACTCTACTAAAAATAGAAAAAATTAGCCACTCAACTAAAAATAGAAACAAAAAATTAGCCAGGTGTGGTGGCTCGCGCCTGTAGTTCCAGCTACTCCAGAGGCTGAGGCAGGAGGATCACTTGAGCCCAGGAGTTTGAGGTTGCTGTGAGCTAGGCTGACACCATGGCACTCACTCTAGCCCAGGCAACAAAGCAAGACTCTGTCTCAAAAAAAAGAAAAGACATAACAGATTTGAATTTGTCATTTAAAAAATAAAGGTCAGGCCAGGTGCGATGGCTCACGCCTGTAATCCTAGCACTCTGGGAGGCCGAGGCAGGCGGCTTGCACAAGGTCAGGAGTTAGAAACCAGCCTGAGCAAGACCGAGACCCCGTCTCTACTATAAATAAAAAGAAATTAATTGGCCAACTAATATATATATATAGAAAAAATTAGCCAGGCATGGTGGCACATGCCTGTAGTCCCAGCTACTTGGGAGGCTGAGGCAGAAGGACTGCTCGAGCCCAGGAGTTTGAGGTTGCTATGAGCTAGGCTAACGCCACAGCACTCACTCTAGCCTGGGCAACAAAGCGAGACTTTGTCTCAAAAATAAACAAATAAAGAAAGAAAGGTCAAACCCCTGTATTTTGGAAATGAACAAGCACATGATAAGAGTCAAAGAAGAATTCATAATAAAAATTCAAAAAATATTTAGGACTATACAAACAAAATATATCAATTGTGTAAGATACAGCTAAAGCAATAATTAGAGGAAAATGTATAGCCTTAAAATGACCATATTAGAAAAATAAAAAGATCGAAAAATTATTCAACTAAATGTAAAACTTATGAAATTGTAAGAAATGAACAAGTAAACACAAAGTATAAAGAAATAAAGAGGAAAAATTAATAAAATTTTAAAAAAGAAAGACTGGGTGAGGTGGCTCATGCCTGTAATCTTAGCACTCTGGTAGGCCAAGGCTGGAGGATCACTTGAGACCTACAGTAGTTCAAGATAGCTTGAGCAAGAGAGGGACCCCCATCTCTATAAAAACTAGAAAAAAATTAGTCAGATTGGTGGCACACACTTGTAGTCCCAGCTATTCAGGAGGCTGAGGAAGGAGGATCACTTGAACCCAGGAGTCTGAAGTTACAGTGAGCTATGATGATGCCACTGTATTCTAGCCAGGGCAACAGAGCAAGACTCTGTCTTAAAAGAAAGAAAAAAGGAAAGAAAGAATCAACTAATTTTTGAGAAGATTAATAAAAAAGGGTATACTGCTGACAAGACTGATGAAGATAAAAAAATATAAAAGGCCCAAACAAATAATAGGAATGAAAAATAAGGAGCACAACTATAGTTATTACAGAGGTGACAACACTTTATGACAATGCTAGGAACATCATATCAATAAATTTAAAAACAAGGATGCAATGAATAATTTTCCAGAGAAATATAATTAACCAAAGCCATAAGAATAAATACAGACCTGAACAGACCTATTCATTAAAGAAACTAAATTGGTAGTTTAAAAACTCTCGACAGCAAATGGCCCATTGAAGGCCATATATGTTTACAGATCGATTTTACCAAATCATCAAAGTACAAAGAATCCCTATCTCATACAAACTATTCCAGAAAACAGAAGAGGTGAGAAAGCTCTCCAACCCTTTTCATAATTGCTTACGCAATCCTTTTACCAAAATTGGGCAAGTTCAGAAGAGAAGGAAAACCTCATCTTCATATAGACAGATACAAATGTCTTAAATACAGTGGCCCTCTGTATTGGTGGGTTCCAAATCTTGCAGATGCAACCAACCTCAGATCAAAAATATTCAAGAAAAAAAACAGTGTATCTGTGCTGAACATGCACAGACTTTTTTTCCTTATTATTTTATAAACAATACAGTATTACAACTTATATGCATAGCATTTAGTTTGTATTAGGTATTGTAAGTAATCTAGAGAGGATATAAAATATATGGGAGGTTGTGCATAGGTTATATGCAAATACAACACCATTTTATATCAGGAACTTGAATATCTGTGGATTTTGGTATCCTGGGGAGGTCCTGGAACCAATCCCATACAGATATCGAAGGACAACTGTATCAGCAAACTGAATCTAGCAATGTATTTAAAAACTAATACATAAATACTATAGAATTCACCTTGGAAACTCAAGGATGTTTAACATTATAAAAATCAATTCTGCTCTAAATTTAAGAATAGGGGCTTTTTAACCCTATAAATGATATCTACCAAAAACCTAAGGTATTACCTTTAATGGTGAAATATTCAAAATATTGCCTTTAAAATCAGAAATGAGATTAAGATGTTAGTACTGATTCTTTTAGGATAATAGATCAAAAGCAACTATGGCAAAACATCAACATCTGTTAAATGTGGGTGGTGAAGGCCGGGCACTCTGGGAGGCCGAGGCAGGCAGACTGCTTGAGGTCAGAAGTTCGAAACCATCCTGAGCAAGACCCCGTCCCTGCTACAAATAGAAAGAAATTAATTGACCAACTAAAAATATATATACAAAAAATTAGCCGGGCATGGTGGCACATGCCTGTAGTCCCAGCTACTCGGGAGGCTGAGGCAGTAGGATCACTTAAGCCCAGGAGATTGAGGTTGCTGTGAGCTAGGCAGATGCCACAGCACTTACTCTAGCCTGGGCAACAAAGTCAGACTCTGTCTCAAAAAAAAAAAAAAAAAAAAAAAAAATGGGTGGTGAGGACACTTGAACTATTTTCTATTAAAATACAGAATTTTTAAATACTTGTGTCTTAATTAATACTTGTTGAGAAACTACACAGTTCAGAATTTTACCTCATGTAAGGGGCTTTTATATTATTTACCCAGAAGCTAAATATAAATGCTTTATACTTGTGCAAACAATTTGTACTTTTCTGGGTACCATAACATACAATATCTATTTCTTAACCAGCAGGGAAGAAAACATTCCCATTTTTCAGATGAAAAAAATTAGGCTTACTAAGGTAAAGAGAGTTGTCCAAAGTATCAGAGATAATAAGTGATAGCACTAAAGAAGGACCCAGATCTTGTACCTTTTCATTCAGTGCTTTTTTAATACCATACTACTTGTCATGATAATCAGGCTAATAGTATTAAATACTTGTTCTTTACAAGAGTTAGTCAAAGTCTACATTTTGATTCATTTAGTAAAATGGCCAAGTCAAAGCTTTCCCTGGGCACTAAAAAACACAGACCACTATAAAACATTTGATCTTTGGCTGTTAGAATGAGAACTGGAAGGTATGTATTTGCTTACATGGCAGGCTTAGCAAGAAGCTGGAATCCTCCCATAACCAGGAAATTTGTAATAGATGTGCAATACCTTGAGTGGAAAAGAAAACATATGCACATTAGTGTTGAAATGTAAATTAGTTCTCCAGAGTTTTCTCATGAATGAGTTTCAGAAATTTTGTGATGTCTACATTTGTGAACTGTAAAGGACTAAAGAGAAGGGCAGGTTGTGTGACAATTACCATAATAAAGGCGGAGGGGTGCCATTTTAGTAAAAATGATGGTAATATGAAAGGAAATTTTTAAAACACCTAAAGCTATGCAGAAGATGCTCCAATTTACTTGGTAGATATTACTTGGTAACTTAATTAACAAACTTGAGAAACTATCATTAAAATAGTTGAATTTTTAATGAAAAGTTTCTCTAATCTTCACTACAGGTTTTTCAAGTAAATCTTCAGAAACAAACAATAGAGAAGGTAAGAAAATATGTTAAAAGTGCTTGAGTGAGGAAAAGGATGTTGATTAGGGCCGGGCGAGATGGCTCACGCCTGTAATCCTAGCACTCTGGGAGGCTGAGGCGTGTGGATTGCTCGAGGTTGGGAGTTCGAAACCAGCCTGAGCAAGAAAAAGCAAGACCCCATCTCTACTATAAATAGAAAGAAATTAATTGGCCAACTAATATATATAGAAAAAATTAGCCGGGCATGGTGGGACATGCCTGTAGTCCCAGCTACTTGGGAGGCTGAGGCAGGAGGATTGCTTGAGCCCAGGAGTTTGAGTTTGCTGTGAGCTAGGCTGATGCCATGGCACTCACTCTAGCCTGGGCAACAAAGCGAGACTCTGTCTCAAAAAAAAAAAAAATGTTGATTAAATACTGATACACTGCTAAAGAATAAGTCTAGATATACTGCTTTGAGCTATATACATTTCTTTCACACTCATGGGCTGGCAAATGTAATCACCTGACTGAGAGAGAAGGGAAATTCTTACTAAAAATAGCTGAAGGTACTATATACTTGAAAATGGTTACAATGATAAACTTTGTGATGTATAATTTACCACAATTTAAAATGATTTTTTAAATTTACATATAAACCCATATATCCCACATGCTCCATCTACAGGAATAAAATAATATCAAGTTCTACTATTTTTATTTTTCATGTCTGAAAGATAGGTTAAGAGACTCAAACCAGGATACTTTCTCTCAGACAACAGCTTTGAATATATTCAATTTTGCTTAGAATTAAAACAGCATGTATTTATCTGTACCAATATGTATAAATCTGAAAGGAAATACAGTAAAATGATAAACAGTGGTTATTTCTAGTGGTAGGATTATGGATAACTTTTGATTATCTTTATTTGTAGAGTTTTCAATAACAAACATATACTATCTATGTTATAAGTAACCAAAACAAAACACATGAACTCCCTGAGGGTAGGTACTCTTCACTAGCTCCATGCTGGCCTATTGTGGACTTGGAGCTTCACCCAATGCCTGTCACTTAGTGGATACTCAGCCAAGTCAGTATTTGTTGGATGGATGAAGTATGAATGAATAAAGAACAAAATCTATACATACTTCAGATCCACTACATAACCTGATACACATAATTTGGGCACTGTAGTCATAGTAACCAAATTATGCCTTGCATTGTAATATCAAAATACAAATTAGGAAAAAGTGAGAAATATTTTAAGTTATATTTTCAAATATACTTGGAATATTTTACTTGAAAAACATGAAAAGAACCGTAACTATTCTAGACTTAATCAAGAAAATATCTTTACATTAAAAGTAGTTAGAAAAAAAAAACCAAAAAAACAAAAAAAGTAGTTAGGTCTTTTAAATCCTCCATTGACACAATAGAAAGCAGACATCAGAATAGCTCCATACTTACAATCAGCAGTTGGTCTTAAAATATTATAATTTGTTTAGTTACTTATTTCTTCACATTTTAGTATAATTTACTGAAGTAAACAAAATTGTTTTATACAGAACCAGGTTAATTATAGTACAACATTGTATGTAAATTAAGTACACTATCAATCACTGCTAGAATACAGAAGGAAACATAAGAATTCATTATTTAAAAAAATTTTTTTCCCTTGGAGAAAACTTAATTTTAGCAATGCAGAACTATGGTTGCCTTAAGATTAAAATACTGCTTTGCAATTTCTATTACCTTATATCACTCTCCCTAATCTAGTCTCTTCTGATTAAGGAGCTGTTCTCCTTGGCAGAATAACCCTGCAGAGATTGAACATGACACGGGACTGGATACTTGCTCTGTATAACTATCCAAGAAGAGACTTGCATGCTTCAGAATGACCAAACTCCTGGCTTCCTTTTTCCCATGAAGGAAGCTGCTCAGGGAGGTTCCATGTTGACCAATGAGGTAACACAGCTTGCTGAATCGGCTTGCCACCTCCTGCAACAGCTGGACTGTAGTTACAGTGCCCAAATTTTCTGTAACAAAATGATGACGATAATAACAACATAACCTGTAGACTACGTTCTTTATTATAATTTGTTTATTCTTCTTAACTTTTTCTTGCATTCTTTATTATGATCATGCGATCACAATTATAAATTCCACTTGTCTAAGAATACTTAACATGGTGACACACACTTTCAACTAAGGAAACTAAATAATTACAGTGTTGAAGAAACTTCAGAGATCAGAGAGTTCAGTCATGTGAGGAACTTGTTAAAAACAAATTCACAGATGCCTTATAGATTCTGACCCAGTAAGTCTGATAGTAAGATCCAAGGATGGTTGCTTTTTTTATTGAAGGCTTTCCAGGTGATTCTGAAGATCAGTCAAATTTGAGAACCACTGACCTAATCCAAAGCAAGAGAAGGGAACCACCTGATTTCATACAACTGATTAGAGACAGCCAGGAATTAAACTCATTTCTGTAGTTATATCTTTATTGACATTTTTAACTTTTTTTACTGACTCCAGCATTCCGCTTGACTCTTAGACAAGCCCAACCCCCTCAGTGCAGAGAAGGCAATCCAAAAATCTGATTGCCTAGGATATGCTCAATTTTATAGAGGGTGTATCAGGAAATTATCTGCTTTTTGCAAGTCTAAAGTTCCTCATTTCTAGGACTTCTTTCCAAGCAATTAAGCTGATAAATAGACCAGGAAAGACCAACACAGAAATCAGGAACCAGGACAGGAAAAGGCAGATATAATTCTCTTTTCAGAGCAATCCAGGAAGCTTCCAGCTTGGATTGCTTCCTTTCCCTTGCCAAAGTCCTGGAGTGTTAGGCCCACTCAGAGGAGGGGAATTTATAGAACAGGGACTCTACAACACTTAAAAAAAAAGTAGAACATATTAAAAGCAAAAACAGGCCAGGCGTGGTGGTTCACGCCTGTAATCCTAGCACTCTGGGAGGCCGAGGTGGGAGGATCGCTCAAGGTCAGGAGTTCGAAACCAGCCTGAGCAAGAGCGAGACCCCGTCTCTACTAAAAAAGAAAATAAAAAGAAATTAATTGGCTAACTAAAATATATAGAAAAAATTAGCCGGGCATGGTGGCACATGCCTGTAGTTCCAGCTACTCTGGAGGCTGAGGCAGGAGGATTGCTTGAGCCCAGGAGTTTGAAGTTGCTGTGAGCTAGGCTGATCCCATGGCACTCTAGCCCAGGCAACAGAGTGAGATTCTGTCTCAGAAAAAATAAATAAATAAATAAAAGCAAAAACAAACAAATAAAAAATGCAAACAGTCCCCAACTTACAAAGGGATTGTAGTCACAAAGACTGGACACTGTTTGTAAAGCATATGTTTTTCCATTAGTAACAATGGGCTGACCCACACAAGCCAATGGCACCGATGTACTAGAATAGTAGCCTGAATTCTAGGTCCTCAGAGTGGGCCAAGGAATGCGGAAAGAGAAAGAAAAAGAAAATTTCCTCTTCATTGTGTACAGGGCCAAGCCTAGATAAAATTTTGAAATAGAGGAAGTTATCTTCAACAGCCTCCAATCTGCATTCTGCATTCCTCTCTAACCTGCTAGTGGCCCCAGGTACCTAGGACATACGGACAGTGGCATCCCATCTAGTACTACTGTAACCTATTTCCTATGTATCAGCTCCTTACTTCCAATCCCTCTTTGTAGCTGAGTAAAGCTAAGAATCAGACTTAATCAATTCATGGTGTGGGATAAGACCTTTAACACTCTCACAGTTATCCACAATTTTAAGAGACTACTTATAAATCCAAATAAATCTCTACTTGATATAATTCTAAAAACTATAATAAGAAAACAGAAAATTCAGATAGTATAATGGAAGATCTCTTAGGACTAGGGATCTATAAGTGTTGACTGGAAGTCTAGCTTCTAGGGTCAACTTTCTCAAAGTTGTTTCTGCTTCTCTGCCATGAATATTCTGAAAGTTACATTTTACCCAAGTAGAAGGAGCTCTGGGAGTGGTGGGATAGGGCAGGGGCAGGTGGGCTATTGACAGATTGGAAACAGTTTGTAAATTGCTGACTGCCTGTGTACAAAACACAGAGAGAGAGAGAGAGAGAGAGAGAAAGGAGAGGGAGAGAGAGGAGAGAGAGGAGAGGGAGGGAGAGAGAGAGAGAGAGGAGAGAGAGAGAGGAGAGAGGGGGAGGGGGAGAGAGAGAGAGAGAGAGAGAGAGAGAGAGAGAGAGAGAGAGAGAGAGAAGAGAAAGGAACCATAACCCCAAAGCCTTCTTTACTTGTGATATGGGAAGAAGAGATAAAACAAAGCACTAATGATTTAATGGTGGGAGGCAGAGGTTTCAACTTACCTAAACTGAGAAGAGGCCTGAGAATCTGAGATTTGATATTGCTTAGCTTTGAATAGAACCGTCTTTCTGTAGTAGCCAACTCATGGAGACTGGCGATATAACCCATAATGTTTTTATCCACCAAGGCTAGATAGCTATCTTTTCCTGCTGTCACTCTACTTATATAGCCCAGCTGAAATAGAAAAAAATGAAAAGATTAAAGATTATATTAATTTTATTTTATATATTACATTTACTAGTAGTAATTTGGTGTGTTGAAGCTGGCTCACGTCAGCTGACAAGAGCCAACTGTTAACATTCAGAAAGTTTGCAAGCAAGTAATTAAACCATAGGTAGCTTGAAGCTCACCATAGTGAAAATGTGCAAACACTACAGACCAGGATTATTTTCTTTAGAGCTAGTTTACCAGTACACCACTGTTATATATGTATATCTTAATCCATACATAACTGTATACATCTACTTTCATTTATCTCCAAGATACATTTTATTTCACATTAGAAGTGTTTCGGAAACACAGACACCCCAGATATGTAAAGATCCAAAAGACAGGGTATACATGTTTCAGGATTCCCTTTTGCATGAAATAAGATTAATTACAGCAAAGAAGATCTCTGTGCTGTGTATCAAAATATCAAGGATCTAAGAGGTAACTTGCCTCTTAAATATACAATTTAAAGGGACTTTTTGTCATTTACCCATGATACCAGTGAACAAAAAACATATCTTTGTTCACATATCCTATTAAACTAAGCAGGCAAGCTGCAGACCCAATGGACTATTAACATCCCATGGTAACCAAAGACACATACCAGAGCTTGATCCTTTTCATTAGCCTATTTCATCCCTTATCTAGACTTTATCTAGACTGCTAAATCTTTCATGGGGAATGTGGATCCAGGGCCAACAGTGACAAGGAGTCAATTAGCATGCCCAAAATAACAGGCTATACATAAGCAAAGAACCAAATCTTGGCCAATGTTGCCTTTAGCAAGAAAAATCTTGTCCCTATACATTCATAACTTAATAGCTAGAAAAATAAACACAAAGACAAAAACGAAACAAAACAAAACAAAACAAAACCAGGATATATTACTCAGTAAGAATGTGAAATCCAGAAGGTAGTAGCTTTGAGGGCTCAATTTCCCTGCAGCATGTCACTTTGAGGATTTGAGTTATTTAATGGGGAAAAAGAAAACCAGAAACAGGCCATTGGTTTAAGTTTATGAAAAAGAGATAGGAAGTAAGAAAGCAGATCAAATAAAAGATAAGGGAATAAACTGAAAAGTTAAGAGAAGAGGTGAAGCAGTGGGAAATAGAGCACCGCTGGTGGTCTGTCAGATCTTTCATGGTCTGCCATGTGCCATCTCAGCCCCTTGAAATTTTTACTTCCCACTTATAGTTAGAAATTCATCTACTCTATTTCTATTCTAATTCACCTATGAGGGCTCCATGATTGCAGTTAGGAAACTTCACTATAAAATTGTACTTTCCAGTATTCCTACATGAGAGTGTTAATTCAACAATTATTTTTTTTTAAAGAGAGAGGGTCACACTCTATTGCCCAGGCTGAAGTGCAGCTCACTGTAACCTTGAATTCCTAAGCTCCAGTGATCCTCCTCTCTCAGCCTCCTGAGCAGCTAAGACTACAGATGTGAACCACCTTGCCCAGCTAATTTTTAAATTTTTTTGTAGAGATAGGGTCTCACTCTGCTGCCCAGGCTGGTCTGAAAATCCTGGGCTCAAGCAGTCCACCCGCGTTGGACTCCCAAGTGCTGGAAATACAGGTGTGAGCCACCATGCCTGGTAGCAATTATTTATAAACATACTATGAGGCTAAAGCAATGAATGAAAAAGGGTAAAATCCTTACCCCTTGTGAACCTTACATTATAGTAAGGACAGACAATAAACAAAATAAATAAATGATACAATATATTAGATGGTGATAGGTACTATGGAGAGAGTAAGGAAGGAAAAGGGGATAAGGAGTGAAGGAAGATTGGAAGGGGCTTGCAATTTTAAATGAGGTAGTCAGAGATACTTAATAGTTAGGCAAACGTACAAATAAAAAATGAAAACAAAAGACATGTTATAGAATGTGGGCCTTAGGATCCAATTCCTGTTCACCTTACTACAGGAGAGAAGTACTGGAGTCTTAGTACCACTGTGATTCTCTGGAAGGTTGTCACCTTCTGTAGGATCCTGCCGACCACTGTAATATAACCCGGGCTGGAAGTCTTCCGTATCCACTAAGAACAGGGAATAATCCTGGCCTGCGGCTACACTCCAGATTCCATTTTCACTGCTTATCTGCAATGACAGAAAGATATTGTCTGTACAAGATAAAGGCAATCAGAAAGAACTTCAGATCCATAGGAATTAAAATGTTAGGTTACTTAAACAGATATGGTACAAAGTAAGTCATATCTCAGAGGGCAAAACTCACCCAAGAATATGCCCAATCAAATGTAGAACAGGTGCAAGAGTAGGAAAGAATTCCTTGTTCAGCTTTTAAATTTAGAACTGCATTGTTTTAATAAAAATCTGAAAAAATAAAATTTAAAAAGGAAAAAAACCACAAATCTAATTTTTTAGTTATCTTTGGAAGTCTGCACAGGACTTAGACTATATTACAATGAAGAGGCCCAGAAACTTCTAGAGTCCTACTCTAGACAACTAGGACATACAGTTGTACATCCATATTTGGCTATGTGCACAAAAATCAAGGTAAAAAGAAAACAATCTAACTCTTGGAATTCTCCACCTCTCTGATGTGCCAACTCCTAAGATGTTGAAATAGGCAGGACCCCTCAGAAGCCTGTCTATCCTATCACCTAGACCAGTGGTTCTGGTGCAGTAGCAGCAATCACCTGGGAACACATTAGAAATGCAAACTCTCAGGCCCCAGAGCTACTGCAGGTCCAACCCTGTTTTAACAAGCCCTCCAAGTGATTCTGATGTATACAAAAGTTTGAGAAGCAATGCCTTAAATCGATTATTTTCAAATCTTAGGACTCCACATGGAGATTAAGTAGCCGCCATGGAAAGGCAGGCGTCAGGGCTATAGAGCCCCCACTCCATTCTCCAACCAAAGTAACTCCTCATTTGTCTGCTTTATGTGAGGATTCCTCATAAGATTACATTTGAAGAAAGTGTGTCACTGCAAAAACTACCACCTCCAACCTCCAGACCCTGCTCCTAGCTTCAGCCTTGACTCCTAGACTAATAAGAAAAACAAACAAAAAACCCCCCCTAATCTGTTAGATCCTTTGTGTCTGGATAGTTTCGGCACTGATTCCTAGACTGATGAACAAAAAACCCTAATCCATTAGTTCCTTAGTATCAAATAAACTCCAAATTATAGGTGATTATGTGAGTGAGTGAGAGTGTATGTGTTTCTACTACTTTATAACTATCCTCCTCTGACATGACACAATCTTCTCAAATTCAGGTTACCCAAATAACTGACTTCCTGTTCACTCTGCAAAGGATAAATTAAAATATTTGCAATAGAAAAGAGTCTTCTTCCTAGCTTCTAATCAAAATTAATTCAAATCTCACTCATGCCTTGATTTTTAATTTTCACGGATTAATTACAATGACTTCGAAATGTTTTTCTCACCTGTCCCCAAATAAAAAAAACAAGATCCTGCACAAAATCTCTTGTCTGACTCTAAAATGTTAAAGAGAAGTCTGATCTTCAGGGTTTCCATGCTATACTACAAAACCTTCCTTAGTATGGGTAAGTGCATTTTTCTACTTCATTCAAATGAACAAAAACAAGAAACAATGACAATGAAATACCAGAAACTGAAAAGCTTACTACTGAAATGTTTTATACTGAAAATATTTAAGATTGGAACTCAAAGTAATAACTGTTTCCTAATGTTTTGTGAAGTCTTTTCTTCCCAGTAAAACTAAGTACACTGGAAAGAAAGGCAGCACATAAAAGTCTTAGATAGTGATAGATACACAGTGCACACTGTATATATAAATTATTGTAATTGTTTTAACTCTAGCTTACATTCAAATCATGTTCCTGAAACTGAGATAACTAGCCTTTTTTAGTCTTCATTACTCTAGAGATACCATGTTTTGGAATGGGGGGATATCAAACTATACACACACGAGCTCCATACTCCATTCTGTTTTGCTCACCATGCGCACTCCCACTCCCATCTCCACCAAAAAACCCCAAAAGCTTTGTATAAGGAATCAATACTATTGACTAGAATTTGGTGCTTTCTAGATTGTAGGAGAAAACAAGGTTGAGAAACACTGTTCTAGAACTGTGTCAAAGGAACTAGAAGCTACCAATCTCTCAATAGCTTTACATAACTAAAACCAATTCATCTAACAGTGAAAAAATTACCTATACTTTTAGGTATATCACAGAAAATGAAAAAGTTTACAAAAAGGTTATAGTATTGTACGTATTATATTAAAACACACAAAAACATTACACTACCAAATGTTATGTAAAAGTCAGACCTGATTGAAAATCAAAGAGTAGACATTTGGGAAAGCTCAGAAAACATCATAGTCCCAGAAACATGTTTTAAAAGAAAGCACTTTTTCATTTTTCACTTTAAAAAAAGTAAAAGGACTATGAATTTTCAATGAACAGTTGACACTAAGAAAATAAACTAACACATAAAAAAGGAGACTTAGCTTGAAAAGAAGTGGTTTCATGTTTTTAAAAAAATTTGTTAAGAATATCAAAACAAATTTACATTACACAATTCCAATACACAATTCCCTAATTTTTTAAAACAAGAAATGAAGAAATATAAAGTGTTATAGCTTAGAATTCTGGAATAAGTTGCTATCAAGTTCACAAAAGTACCTTTGCAAGACGAGGAACTGTTGTTGGAAAATCAGAATGCCCCAGTTGACCAAAGGTATTGCTACCCCATGAATAAACCTATTTAAAAAAACCACAGGAAAGTAAGTAAGAGTTGTGAATCTGATCTCACACTTCAACTCTGAACCTTTATAATAATTAATATATATAATACCAATAATTACACATAAATTACTTATATTAGTCTTTCACCCTTTAAAGTAATAGATATTAAGGAAATTCATTTTGAGGCTAGGCTTGGTGGCTCATGCCTATAATCATAGCACTTTAGGAGGCTAAGGCAGGAAGACTGCTTGAGGCCAAGAGTTCAAGACCAGCCTGAGCCAAGAGCGAAACCCCATCTCTATAAAAAATGGGAATATTAGCCAGGCATGATGGTGTGCGCCTGTAGTCCCAGCAACTCAGAAGGTTGAGGCAGGAGGATCACTTGAGCCCAGGAGTATGAGGCTGAGGTGAGCTATGATGATGCCACTGTACTCCAGCCTGGGTGACAGAGTAAGACCCTAGCTCCAAAAAAAAGACACAAAATTCATTTTTAAACAAGACAAGAGATTATGGGCAAATAGAGTACTGTATTCAAGAAGGCACAGAGTCCAAGGGTTAACTAACATTTTTCAAGAGCTTACTAACTGCCAGACATTTTTCTTAAAACTTTCCATGTATTAATTAACGTTTAATTCTGACAACAATCACCACCATGCTTTTTTTTTTAAACAGATAAGGAAACTGGCCAGAGAAGTTAATTAATTCACCTAAGGTCACAAAATCATATGTAGCAGAGCCAGGATTTAATTCTAGGAATTATCCTATATTGCCTCTTACAAAGAAAGTGATGAAAAAATAAAGGCAAGTGCTATAAAGAAAAAGTAATCATGATTTTTTACTCTGTAGATAAAAGAGTACTATGAAATAAGTAGAAAGCCTTTCATACATGTAATGGTAGGAGAAACTTACACTCTGCCACAGACCAAAAAAAACTAGATTACAATGACTGTATTTAATGAAAATGTTTGTTTATTCTGATTATAAAAGTAATTTATGGTCACTGTGTAAGACTGTGACAGCATAAAGATTTTTTAAGTGAAAACCACTGATTAATCAACTACTTAAAAACAACTACTATTTTGTTTTGGAAACATAAATCCTTCCAGAGATTTTTATGTCTACTAGATATAATGTATTTATAAAATATAAAGTAAAAAATAGGACCATATTATAAATGCTGTTTTGTAACCTATACTTAATGCTATGACATTTTTATACATCAATAAGAATAGAACTATATTACTTTTAATAACTACATACATTGCACATTTAATCAATTACCTAGTGAATTATTAAGTTCTTTCCAATTCTTTAATATTAAAAAAAGATGAAAATCCTTGAATATGTATTTTTGCATAGATACATTTCCTTAGGATAAATTCCTAGGCAAAGAACTTTGGGCCAATGAATACATACATTCCGATTTTTAATACATACTGACAAACTGTCTTCCAGCAAGATCCAATTTACATTCTTATCAGCATTGCATGTACAGTTTCCCCCATATCCTAATCAACATTCAGTATTAAATGCAATCTTGCTAATTTGATAGGTTAGAAAAACATTTTACTGCTGTTTTAATTTAAATTTGTTTACTAAATGATCTTTTCATTTATTGCTGCCCATTTCTATTTCTTCTTTTATGAATGGAATATAAATATCCTTTGACAGTTTTTTTTTTTTGAGACAGAGTCTCGCTTTGTTGCCCAGGCTAGAGTGAGTGCCGTGGCGTCAGCCTAGCTCACAGCAACCTCAAACTCCTGGGCTCAAGCAATCCTGCTGCCTCAGCCTCCCAAGTAGCTGGGACTACAGGCATGCGCCACCATGCCCGGCTAATTTTTTCTATATATATTAGTTAGCCAATTAATTTCTTTCTATTTATAGTAGAGATGGGGTCTCGCTCTTGCTCAGGCTGGTCTCGAACTCCTGAGCTCAAAGGATCCGCCCACCTCGGCCTTCCAGAGAGCTAGGATTACAGGCGTGAGCCACCGCGCCCGGCCCCTTGACAGTTTTTGTTGTTGTTGTTGTTTTGAGACAGAGTCTCACTCTGTTGCCCAGGCTAGAGTGAGTGCCGTGGCATTAGCCTAGCTCACAGCAACCTCAAACTCCTGGGTGCAAGCGATCCTCCTGCCTCAGCCTCCCAAGTAGCTGGGACTATAGGCATGTGTCACCATGCCCAGCTAATTTTATATTTTTTTTAATTTTTTTTTTTTTTTTTAGTTATCCAGCTAATTTCTTTCTATTTTTTTTTTTTTAGTAGACATGGAGTGTCACTCTTGCTCAGGCTGGTCTCAAATGAACTCCTGAGCTCAAACGATCTGCCTGCCTCAGCCTCCCAGAGTACTAGGATTACAGGTGTTAGCCACCATGCCAGCCAAGTTTTCCTTTATATATCACAGTAGTGACACTTTATCATATATGTTAGAAATATTTTTCCCAGTTTTTTGTATATCCTAATTTTGTTTATAGTGCTTTTCTGCTGCTCAGGACTATTGAATTATTATATTGACAATATATCTGCTTTTGCTGTTGCCCAGGCTGGAGTGCAGTGGTGTGATCATAGTTCACTGCAAACTCATAGTTCACCTCAAACTCTTGGGCTCAAATAATCCTCCTGCCTCAGTCTCCCAAGTAGCTAGAACTATACTCCTAAGGTTATTTGAAAAAAGTCACTTAAATTTGCTCTTATATTTAAGATGCTATTTTTTAACTACATCATTAATACATCCAGAATTAGGTACGTGTAGTTCTCTTAGTTTTCCTCTGCAAATAAGAAGCCGGTGGTTCCAAAAATATTTACTGAATACTCACTCTTGTTTCCTCAAATGATTTGAAATACCTGCTTTTGTCATATCCTAAATTCTCATATATACTTCAGTCTATTTCTTGTCTATGGGCATATTTCTGTTCTACTGATCTGTTTGTAGTTTTATAATGTATTTTGTAGGGGTAAATCTCACCCTTCCTTTCTGTACTTTTTCACAATTTACCTGGGTCAACTGGGTTTATTCTTCTAGATTAATTTTTGGATCATTTTATCAAATTATAAATATTATATTGGAATATTTTGGGGATTATACTGAATTTACACTGTGCTGATTTAATGATTTAAAGAAAAATGACATTTTTTGCAACACTGATACTTCTCATCCAAAAATAAAATCTCTTCCTTTGCTCCTGTTTTCTTTTATGAGCTTTTAGAAGAGTTATAGAGTTTATATCATAGAGGCTCTATGCATTTCCTTAAGACTTTTGCTATAATTGTGAACAGCTTTTTCCTCATGTATGTTTTCTGTTTTATTGTATTTTATTGTACGTATACAATAAAACCAGTAATTTTTGTTTGTTTTGTAACTGACCACCTTCCCGGTCTCTCATTTTTTAAAGTCTTTAGAATGATTCATCATGTAAATAACAATAAAATTTCCTTTTCTTTTGTAATATTAATATTTATACATGTTATGTTTTTGGTTTACTGATTATGTGAAATTTAAAATTAAATCAAACATTTAAATGGTTTAGAATCCTTTTCTGGCTTCTTAAAGGGATTGGTGAAGAATATCTGAATGTATTTCAGAATAACTTAAAATAACTTCTTTTCTTAGGAGGGTTTTTGTATATATGGGCATGGTTTTTAGGTCATTTTCAGGTCTCACAATTTTAAAGAAAAATGTCTTTCTTTCCTTTTTTTAGTGTCTTACTATGGATTTTCTTCAAAGAACAAATACAAATTCACTAATACCCCTGAAATGTTTGGGTTCTATTTTTAAATGAAAGCACATTATAAAAAGCTTCTAAATAAGACTAGTGTTTAAATCCAAGCTCTACTATCAAATGTGTGACTCTAGACAAGTCACACAATTTCTCTGAACCTTCTTTCCTCATCTGTGAAATGGAAATAACACAATGGAAAACACTGGAAAACTAAAATGATATAGGGTATTGTTGCCTGACAGATAACAGATAAATGATGTGCAATCTTGTCATGCTGGCCTTCCATGAAAATAAGATCAGCATTTAATATTTGCCTCTTACCTGAGATTTTGCAGTAAGTGCAAGAGAATGGTAACCACCTGCCTCCAGATGGATTACTTCTTTACCATCCAGACATTTTACACACAATGGTTGAAGCCTTAAAGAAAAACACAAACACACGCACACACACAAAGTCAAAGTATTCTCAGTAAAAATCATGGCCTTCCTCAAATTACAGAGAAAGTACATTCATTTAAACATAAATATTTCAAAAGAAAACATTAAAATAAAAATAATGGATGTATGTTTAATCTAAATATCATAAATAATTTTTAGAAGATTTTAATTTAATCTGTGTCTACCATTAATTAACTCCCATAATTCACAATCTAATAAGAATCATAAAACTACAAAGGATTCCTTATAGCAGAGAGTATGTATACTTAGAATACAATAAAATATAACACTAAAGGGAAGTAAGCTGTTTTCTTTTTTATTTCATAGTTGCCTTCACACTGCTAAGAATAGGGACATTTATATTAACTCACTGCTTTAGATAATCATTCCATTTCCACACCTACAAACTTCACACATATCTAATTTGTTAATATCATAAGAGTTCCTATTAAACAAAATGCCAGTTTTTCCCTGATATACATGAATAGACATATTCATACATCTATATTCATGTTTGAGTTATAGATATTTTGACAGTGACAAAGAAGCACTTTTCAGGTTAAAAAAAAACAAAACCCTGTTGGTTCATTTTTATAAGTTAAAAATTTGAACCATTCCAGTGTTCCAATGAAATACCATCTTATCCCCAATACCCTTCTCTATACTCCAAAATGAATATATATCAAAGAAGATGTGGAAAGGTGAGCCATAGATACTTAAGCCCTTTGTTGTGAAGAACAAATTCAACACTAATGTGACAGACAGCTTTTTATCAGAGTTAATGCTGCATAATAATCTGAAGCTAAAAAAGATCATATTTCCTCTATGAGAAAAGTGAGATTTAGAGACATTCGCGAGAAAGAGCTTATCTGTTTAAGCCACCTCCTATCAGTAAATGCTGGCAGCACTTACCTAGGCAGAACATCGCCATGCCCCAGCTGCCCTTCCTTCCCTTTCCCCCAGGTCCACACCTCTGTCCGCAGAGAAGGCAGGAGCGCATCTGCTTCTCCACTGTATGTGGGAGTCAGAACCACGGTTCTCGTTTTCACCCGTGCAGCCTTTCTTAAGAGCCTGGGGGAAACTGAAAGCCAACCAGAGACAGGGTAAAGGAGTGGAGGATAAGAAAAGAAGAGAAGATATTTTGACAAACATAAGATTTTCAAAGAAATGCACTACTGGGAGAGGTGGGGGCTGAAAAAAAGAAATGCATTATTCATGGTATTTTTGAAGCACGTTCTTTGCAGAAAAGGGGATTAATAGTCAAATGAGATTGGTAAATACATTCTGTCCTCCCACTATTCTCCTGCAGACTCATAGACACATCAGCATATAGAAGGTGCTGACAAGTCCTGCAATTAAGAGCCCTGTTTAAATATGCCTAACCCAGTTCCACTTCTAAACTTTTGGTCATAGATTCCTTTTTTATATAACAACTAGTGACATCCTGTAGAACTTGTATTCTAAAGAATATGCTGAACAAAATACTACACACCAAGGCTGACAAATATTTTCCTCATTTCAACGCAGAGTTAAAAATTAAGAGCCAGATGGGGTGGTGTGCACCTGTGGTCCCAGCCACTTGGGAGGCTGAGGCAAGAGGATCGCTTGAGCCCAGGAGTTTGAGGCTGCAGTGCACTATGATTGCACCTGTGAATAGCCACTGCCCTCTAGCCTGGGTAACATAGCGAGAACCTGTCTCTTTAAAAAAAAACAAAGAAATAAAGGCCTTTCCAAGCCAACATGTAAGTTCAAATATATTATGAATAATTGTAATGAAGGATTAATTTTAGATATAAAAATTAAAAATTTCTATGGTGGGAAAATATTATGAAACAGAAATATTAAAATGCTTTTGTATTTGCCTGCATATTTCGAATTATTTTATAGAGAAGTTATATAATCTTTTAAAAGAATGCTGCCATCTTTTATAGTGTTCAAAATTATAACAAACACATATAACACTATATAAATACTGTTTGGTATTTATATATTTGCCAGGATCAAGTTTGAAGAAAATCATCAAATGTCACTAAGTGTACACTTAACCATTCAGCCATTAACTTGTGGGCCACAGAAAGTGACCATCATTACCTAAGATCAACATCTTTTCTGGTGAATGTACCATATGTATGCATACAGAGACTCAAATAAACCTACTTGAAATTTCCTCTAGGATGTACTGTAGACAATTTCTAAAGAGAAGGAAATAGTACATGTAAAATTTTTCTAAAGATACTTTAGGTTACTAAGTAAAATTCAGCATGTAAGTCTGTTAGTGGGACTGCATATTTCACATGATCTAATGACATAAAAAAATCAATATTCCACATTTGCAGTCCAAAGAGATTACAAATATATTTATACACTTAAAATGCTAAATGACATTTAAGAATAAGAAAATTTTGGCACAAGATTCTCCTTCAGACTTAATATAACTCATTTCTTACACATCATATATATGTGCGTGTGTATATGTATGTGTGTACACACACACATATATTTTCAAATTAACCAGGACTAAGGGTTTTATTTGCATAGATGAAAATCTAGTGGCAATGATAATTAGAAGGTAGGATAAGAGAAGTGTTCAGTGGCACAAGAGAGTGCAATTAGTAGAAAAAATGTAGGGAATAGGGGCAGAGTAGAAATGGTAAGTTTTAGTACAGTCCAAGATTCCTAACTTTTGAGTTTTGCACAAAATGGTGTAAAGCAGTTGGTAAATTACAGCCCATGGGTCAAATAGGGCTCACCACCTGTTTTTGTAAATAAAGTTGTATTGGCACGTAGCCTCACTCATTCATTTATGTATTGTCTATGGCTGCTTTTATGAAACAACAGCATAGATGAGTAGTTGTCACAGAGATTGTATGGCCCACAAATCATAAAAGATTTCTTTTTGGCTCTCTACAGAAGAAGTTTGCCAACTCCTAGTCTAATCAAATGCTTCTCGAACTTTAATGTGTGCAATAATCACCTTGGAGATCTTGTTTTAATGCATATTTTGATTCAGTAAGTTTGGAATGGAACCTGAGATTCTTTCTGCATTTCTAACAAGTTCCCTGCTGATGCTGATGCTGATGCTGCTGGTCTGCAGGCCACTTTAGAGAAGCAACAGTCTAGGTCAGGCATCCTCAAACTACGGCCCGCGGGCCACATGCGGGTGTTTTTGCCTGTTTGTTTTTATACTTCAAAATAAGATATGTGCAGTGTACACAGGAATTTGTTCATAGTTTTTTTTAAACTGTAGTCCAGCCCTCCAATGGTCTGAGGGACAGTGAACTGGCCCCCTGTTTAAAAAGCGTGAGGACCCCTGGTCTAGATGGTCAAGATTTCTGAACTGATTGAGAATTGTAAAAGAACCAACTTTGAGTATTTTTAATAGTCTAAAAAATCTATTGCTAATGGTTTCAGGAAATGAAGTTTCCTCTTACTGAAGCTTAAAAATTATCTCCTCTTTCAGGTCAAGTATAGTAACTCCTCACTTATCCAATGATTCCATCTGCAGCCTCATCTATTTGGAGTATAGGTCCCAATCAGGAAATAAGAGGCATATTGCTACATTCCAGAACAATAAAATAAAATTCATAATAAGGCTCATCAGCAGAAGTAAACATCAAGAAAAAGTTATGTTCCATAGCTATTTCTAAAGCAGAGAAATACATAACCTTCTTTTAAAATCACCATTTCAGTAAACCACCATTAAAATAAATGTTGACATTTTGGACATGTCAGCTTTGTAATCAGGAAAGCTTATTGTTTATAATATAGCATGTGATGTCAGGAGCATCTTGGATTCATCAAAAGTCAATTCATGAAACCTGGTTATTCCCTTACCTTGTGACAACAACCCAGGGAGGGAGAGCCTTCGACTGCCTCCCTCTGATTCTTCTTCTCTGATATCCACAAGACTTGAACTTTTCTTCCCTTGCATTGATTCCTGTTTAACCTGTTCTTCTCTGCTATCTTTCAAGCCTTCTGGGCCTATGGCACTACTGCCTGCCTGAGCTCCAGTTTCACAAGGGGCTGTACTATAAAAGTTCATAACTTTCTTCAGTGACAAGGCACCAGCTTCATATGTAGCAGCCACTCTCACACCAACAGCAGATGCACAAGAGACCACCAGGCTGTTTAGAGCTGAGGTGCTTGTGGTTGGTGGGCTGTGAAGATTAGGAATTGCTTCTTCTACAGGAGGCTAAAATATACATATATAAAAAAAGTATAAAAATATAATAAATATAATCCCTTAAGTAATCAATAAAAATAAAGTTTAATACCCATCATCATTGCCTGTAAGAATCTAAAATAACAGGAGAAGGTCTCTTCAGTTTCAAGTTAAAGGTATTCCCTCTGGATCATGGAGTTACCGCATTATATGAAAATAAGTACTCAAAATACAGTTCCTTATTGAAAGTACTTCCTTTTGTCTGGGTGTTGTGTTTTTTCCACAGTATTTAAAAATAAGCCCCAGCTGCTTTTATATTATTAAGTATAATATGGGAGTAGGGGAGGAAAGGAATGTAAAACACTGCCTTTAATACAAGGTACACTGTGACAGCCCTGAATAGACAGTTGAAAAAATACAAACTTTATTATTGATCACTTTTAGGAAAATTTGCACAGATTGCTACTAAGAAACAGCAGGAAAAAAATAGATTTTATGAAAAACGGCTTTTCCTGAAATATTTCATAAATGGAAATTTAGATATAGCATATATAGGCAGAAAAATAACTTATGCCTCTAACCTATCACTACCCAAATTATGTTAGGTTTAAGTGCTTTTACTGTCTCATCAATGAGTTATTTTCCATGACCCAGGAGCTAGACCAGCTGCAGAATTACCTTTACTCTTGCTACCAGAGGGTAAATGTGGCAGGTTAATAATTAAACATTTGGAACCAATATACTTAGTGTGATTTATAGGTGCATTAGAAAGTCAAACTTAAGTTTTCTAATATCTTAGTAAAAAATCAGTTGAACCTTAATCTAAGCTGTCAAACATCATTGTTTACCAAAAAGGAGAGTCATTAAACGTACCTGGTAAACACACAAAAAAAGCTTTCGGCTTATCAGCATAGGTTACATTGAAAACTTTGCTTTTTATTCTATCCAAAGATCCCAAAGGGTATACATACATTCCTTAATTTGTCCAGAATTAAAAACCAAACCAATAATTTTTTTTAACATTGGCTTTTTATTTTCTTAAAGGAAATAATTCCTGGTGCATAGCACAGTGCTGACTTGCAGTAGGTACTCAGTATATTTTATTGAATTAAATACTAAATTCATAAGAGCTATTTCTGTACAAATGAGTAGTCTGAATTGAAACAGTCAACAAAATAAACAAATTTACCATGTAAAACAAAAGATAAATACAAAGCCTATTACTTCTTTGGTAATACAGTTCCCATGATAGCTTGTTCAGAAGAACTAGAGTCACTATTTCCACCCTTTGTTTACAAGGGCTCATAACAGAAGTGGCGATGGTATTTGGGGTGATTATTTTAGGGGGCTCTTACCATTAGGTAAAGTCACAAAACTCTACCTTATATAAACCTTAAAACTATTGTTCTAACTAGCTCCTTCTACTTACCTGTATTTAAAAAAATATAGTAAGTAAACAAATAAACCCCCCAAAACAAAAAAAGTACAAGCAATTTTTATATAAGACATAATTTAAGGAATCTCAATCAACCAATAATATTTTGGTTTATTTCCTGAAAGTAAGAGACTCTTTCAGTTATATCTGGCCAGAACAGAAAAAACTTATCCTAAACCACACAAATTCCTCATGAATTATCTGTATGACTGAGATGCTATTTACAAAGAATGAATTAAATTTAATAGGAACACACACTGTAAAAACTAGTACAAGTAACAAAAACTTCAAATGCTTAACAAAGTAAGTCCAAAGGAAAATACAATTTCAATGATGGTAATCTAAAACTCAAATAAACTATACATAATAAACTTTTAACTTTAAATTTAATGAATTAATGACTTTCCAAAAGTCAACCTTTATTATAACCATGTTCAATCTAAGAACTTTCTACATGCATGCTTGTTAAATTATTACTTTTGTTTTGTTTAGATTTTATAATATCTTTCTCTGGTTCATTCCTAATCTTTTTAAAAAATACAAATATCCCCAAGGTTCAGAGAATAGATTGTGAAATAAACACTATTTCTAAAAATACCTTCATGTTCTCATTCTAACAGAGTAAATAACAAGAATAAAGAATCAAGAGCCTAGGTGTGGCCTGGCACGGTGGCTCATGCCTGTAATCCTAGCACTCTGGGAGGCTGAGTCGGGTGGGTCGTTTGAGCTCAGGAGTTTGAGACCAGCAAGAGTGAGACCCCATCTCTACTATATAAATAGAAAGAAATTAATTGGCCAACTAAAAATATATAGAAAACATTAGCCTGGCATGGTGGTGCATGCCTGTAGTCCCAGCTACTCGGGAGGCTGAGGCAGAAGGATTGCTTGAGCCTAGGAGTTTGAGATTGCTGTGAGCTAGGCTGACGCCATGGCACTCTAGTCTGGGCAACAGAGTGAGACTCTGTCTCAAAAAAAAAGAGCTTAAGTGATCTCAAAAACCTTAAAAAAAAAAAAAAATCACAGGACAGTTCTTTTATGATTAGATGTCCTTGTTATATTTTGTTTTCTTAGACTTTTGGTAAAAAGCAAAATCAAAATGCTACACTAGAAGTAAAACACAAAAATTTCCTTTTAGAGTACTTTGTTCTAAGCAGGGAGACTCAAACCTTACTGTATGCTACTGGTAAACAGCTTTTGTCCATTTTACTTAAAGCTTTCAAAATGAGAATAGTTTGAATAAAATAAAGAAAGAATTACCCAAATCCTCAAATACAGCCTCTTAAGGACTATAGCTATAACTGAAAAAAACTCAAATACGTAATTGCCTATAAGTTTTAAATCTACCTACAATTGAAAGATCTGCCACACAGCAATATTCCCTGTTAAAGGAAAGGACTTCACAGAATTCTGGAGAGTGGCACAAATACAGGTAAGAAGAATCTTTGTGAATATATAGTTATATTAGATTATGCAAGGCCCACTAAAATTCAGTACCTTAGTCATGAAGTAAAAAGTACTAGCATGAAAAAAAAATGGGATTTTGTTACTTATAAAACAAGCCCAACATGACATCTTTCAACATCATAAAGGGCCAGAACTTGAATATCAAAAATGATTCTGAATTAACCCAGGTTCTTTGCATGTCTAGGATTGTCTGGTAAAACAAAATTATAGTCAAACTCAAAAAATAAAAATGCTATCAAGCCTTAAGCATTTTAAAGTTTCTAAGGAAAAGCTCATACGGTTCAATTCCAGAAACACATTCATATTATAAAATTTAGCAGGTACCTGAGATGCCACTGGCTTTTCACCATTCTCTGAGTCCTCTTTTATTGAATGATCTGACAGTTTCTGCAAGTATTCATTTACTGCCTGGGTGTCAGGGTATGATGGTACGTTTCTGGCAGAAGAAATTTCAGTTGTTCCCGTGATGTTTTGTTGGGAGGAAATGGCATCGCCACTCGTGGTCTGAACACTTCCCACATTCAGTTCAGTAGCAACAGGTGGATCATTTGCTACAGGAGCATTCTCAAATACTTCTCCCTGGCTGTCGAGGGTTTCGGCAGAGGGGCTGATGGCAGTGCTGGCATGGTTTTCTGCCTGGGATTCTGACAGTGTCACACCTAATGGGCAACAATGACTGTCTGATATAATCACATGGTCTTCTTTGTCAGTCATAGTAATTAAGAGCTGGCTGCACTGGTTGCATCTTTCTGGGACTGGCTTCAGATCCTGAGAAGGGAGGCATTGTACAAGTGCTAAGCTGTGGAAAGCACCACAGGCAACTTGTAGCACCACTCGCCCAGCAAGATGTTCTACCTTTTGTGGCTTTGTCACTGGGAAGGTAGTGGTAATGAGACCCAACTGACAACCAGTACCCCATGCCCAAATCTCTCTGCTTATTGACAACGCCAGAGTGTGCTCCTCACCACATGCCAACTGTAAAATCCTGACTGCTAACAAAGGACTGGTCTCAGAATCAGAAATGCTGACAGGATTTGGTTCTGGTACGTACTGCTGGTTGGCTACTGCACACTGGCCAGCAGCATTCTCCCCCCACATGTACACTACACCACTTTCTGTCACTGCTCCACTGTGGAAGCTCCCGGTTGCCACGGTAACAACATATTGCCCAATCAGGGCATTTTCTAGGACAGGGCTACTTGGACAGATCTCTGTTGGTTCACTTCTCCAGGGAAGGGTCCCAAAGCTGTAGACCTCACCATCTGAAGGTTTAAAAAAAAAAAAAAAAGAAGTGTTAGTGACTTTTAGTACCCTCTAGATTTCACAAAATAAGATTTTTTTAGAGATTTAGTTCAAGCATACGATATTTCACATTTATTTATCTTTTAACAAATAACACATTTTAACATTCTGCACTAGAGTAAGAATTTCTGCAAACTGCAAGAGGCTACTCCTTTCTTTTAGCCTCATCCTGCAAACTCCAGTCCTTTACTAATGGCTACCATCATAGGGTATAACAGAAGCAGATTCCAAGTGCTTAAAGACAAAATAATCATCATGTTAAGAAAAAAGAAGCAGGCCGGGCACCGTGGCTCACACCTGTAATCCCAGCACTCTGGGAGGCCAAGGTGGGCAGATCGCTTAAGCCTTAATCAGGAGTTCGAAACCAGCCTGAGCAAGAGCGAGACCCTGTCTCTACTAAAAATAGAAAGAAATTGATTGGCCAACTAAAAATATACAGAAAAAATTAGCTGGGCATGGTGGTGCATGCCTGTAGTCCCAGCTACTTGGGAGGCTGAAACAGAAGGATTGCTTGAGCCCAGGAGTTTGAGGTTGCTGTAAGCTAGGCTGATGCCATGGCACTCTAACCCAGGCAACAGAGTGAGACTCTGTCTCAAAAAAAAAAAAAAAGATAAAAGAAGCAGAAGATAAAACAAACATAT
This sequence comes from Mirza zaza, assembly GCA_008750895.1. Classification (NCBI taxonomy): domain Eukaryota; kingdom Metazoa; phylum Chordata; class Mammalia; order Primates; family Cheirogaleidae; genus Mirza; species Mirza zaza. The sequence goes on from VSMD01033953.1 coordinate 41,179, forward strand.
CTACTGCTAATATCTAAAACATTCACTACTACTAAATAAGTCAGAGCAGCAGAAAATTATGCAATGGCATAAAAATATTAGATTCATTTTGGCCAAGACAAAAAAGTTAGCTTTATGCTTCTAGGCCAGGGGTCCTCAAACTTTTTAAACAGGGGACCAGTTTACTGTCCCTCAGACCGTTGGAGGGCCAGACTATAATTTAAAAAAAAACTATGAACAAATTCCTATGCACACTATACATATCTTATTTTGAAGTAAAAAAACAAACGGGCAAAAACACCTGCATGTGGCCTGCGGGCTGTAGTTTGAGGACGCCTATTCTAGAAAACACCAATTGTTAACAAGACATGACTGTCTTCATGTTGTGTATTACATTATGTATAATTTTTAAGTGTTCAACCTAATATACAGGTTGAGTATCACTTATCCAAAATGCTTAAAATTAGACGTGTTTTGGATTTTGGATTTTTTTAGATTTTGGAATATTTGCATTATACTTACTGGTTAAGTATCCCAAATCTGAAAATTCCAAATCCAAATGCTCCAATGAGCATTTCCTTTGAGCATTATGCTACCATTCAGAAGTTTCAAATTTTTGGAACATTTTGGATTTCATATTTTTGAATTTGGGATGCTCACCCTGTATATTATAGACTAAATATTAGATAGGCTTTCCGAGGTAATATTTGTTTAAAAAGTAAATAATCACAACAAAACAAACAAATCAAACAAATAAAGCTGTGAGAATGACTGGCTAGCTTCAGAATTAAAATGAAATGAATTTGTGTACCCAGTTAGTTGTGTGCACAAATGATAACTTCTTATGTCCAAAAATTCTACCAAGTCTGAATTGTACTACAGTAATGTGGGAATTTGGGAGTATGTGCAGATAATTTATGATGGCTAAAAATTCAAATGGAACAAAAACTGGCCTACAGGTTTTGAAAAGTATTAAGCCAAGTCCACTATCCCTTCTTTTCCATAAGACTTACCCATTTTTTAAAATTAATGAAAAAATAAGTACTATTTTTTTCTTCATAAGGCAGCAATTGAGTTGATGATGAAAACATGCAAACTTTATCTCTGACCAATTATACATGGCAGGTATATTTATACACTCAAATTAACTCATTACAGTATCTATGAAAGGATGAACTCAACACTGGCTGGAGGGAAGATATGTACCTTTATTAGGAGACTTATAGTTTGGATAAGGAGTACTGAGAAAATAAGCTCACTGGTTAAGCTCTTTTAAACTTTTTTCCCCAAGTGATATAACAATACATTAATTCACTTGGTTTTGTTTTGTTTTGTTTTGTTTGTTTGTTTTGAGACAGGGTCTTGCTCTATTGCTGGGGCTAGAGTACAGTGGCGTCATCATAGTTCACTGCAACCTCATACTCCTAGACTCAAGCGATCCTCCTGCCTCAGCATCCCAAGCAGCTGGGACTATAAGCACACGCCACCACACCCAGTTAATTTTTCTATTTTTTTTTTTTTTTTTTGTAGAGGCTGGGTCTCACTTGTGCTCAGGCTGGTCTCAAACTCCTGGCCTCCAGTGATCCTCCCACCTCGGCCTCCAAAAGTGCTAGGATTATAGGCGTGAACCACCGCACATGACCACACTAACTCTTTCAATTGACATTATTCTGCTAGAGAACAATGTTATAAGTAAATGGATATTTAAACCCCCCACCTTTTTTTAAATCTGAAGCACATTAAAAATAGTGAATTAATGAAGTATCCTGACTGAATTATAAGCTAATGGTCAAATTTAATAAAGACAAGAAGGTTGAAAATTTCTAGCATTTCAAAAAGACATGTCTTTTTGAAGTGAAGAAATGGTACTGATTAAATGGATCAGTGGTCCATGGATTAAATGGTACTGGAGATCTGTGTACCATTTCAAACTATATACTTGTGTGAGATGAGATTTTTTTTTTTTTTTGTAATTTTGACACTTAATACCAGGACACTGCTTAACCATGAGCAATGATAGGCTATTTATATATTTTTGAAAAGTGTTCCCTCAGCTGTCCCAACATTGTGGGTATGAGTATAGATTTTAAAGATTATCATGTTCATGACGGGTTTTAAATATCTTAATGAAGATCTTCCAGATATCTTATTGAAAACAATAATAATAACAGAATTCCATTTATATATGCTTAAGAACTATATATTTTAAAGCTTATAGGGCAGGTGTCAAATATAGCTCATATTTTAAAAATAAGACTCTTTCTAAAGTTTTGAATAATATTATAGAATAATACATATTATAATAGAAGGAACAGAGAGATTAGAAAGAAATCTATAAAACCACCAAGCTTTATTTAAGCTTTATTTCCTAGAATCTGTCTTCACTTAGTTCCTAGAAGGAAAACACCAAAGCATTATTTAATACTTGACAAATGCTTACAGAGCAGAAATGTACAAATTAATAAAGTCAATGGCAGCCCTTGCACAATCAAATGTCATGATTGAGTTGATAAACTGCCATCAAGATTAAAGGCAAATCCCTATGTAATTTATAGCACAGATGTTTCTTTCTGTTATAGATTCATAGATTTTATAATATGCTCTTGTGAGCTACTTTTTATGCCTGAGAAAAACTACTAAGATAGTAAGTACTGCCAAGTGGCTTAAAAAGCAGCCTTTGAAATCTAACAATCTGAGTTCCAATCCTGATTCTGACAGTTTAATAGCTGTGTGTGCTTGGGAAATATTATTTAACCTCCCTTACGGTTTTCTACTCTGTGAATAATAACAGTAGCTACCTCATAAGGTGGTTGTGTAGATTCAGTAAGACGTGAAAGTACTCAGTATAGTGCCCAGCACACAATTGCTGAATAAACATACCTACTATTAATATTATTATTCTGATACATTTAATGAACAGCTGTAGCAAAAGAGTCGCTGAATAGGTAACCTTTTAAAAAGGTTAATTTTTCATGTATTTACTACTACAAAATTTAAAAATTATAATTCTCTCTTTTATTTTAGTTAATGGTATATTCTAAATTTAAGAACTAATCTGATTTCTTATAGAGGGAGTAAGAACATTTTGAAAACTGTGGGTTCATTAACAGCCCCCAATATCCAGTAACTCTCTTACCGGATCTTATACACTCAGGCATTTATTAGCATTTCAGTTAGTATTTGTTAAGCCATTCTTTTCAATACCTTCAGTAAGAAGAACTCCATGTTTCACTCCAAGGGCTGCTTGCAAAACAGTCTTTCCTCCCCAGCCTGGCAACCTCTCTGGTGTTATAGAAAAGGATCCTGCCTGCCAGACATGAACCAGGCCTCTTTCTTTGGATCCTTCTGCCTCTGCTGAGCTACAAACATCAAGAAAAATAGTTTAATTATTCCTGCAATTCAGAACCATATCTTTTTGTTCTTAATACTTTTCATGAGATTGTACCTTTTCCATAGATGACTCGGTCAGACAGTTTAACTAGTATCTATTTTATGCTTCGGTTATGACACAGGAGCCAAGACAAAACAACTATTTATATAAAAGACTACAGGATAATCTAAACCCACAAATTACTATCTAAGAAGCAAACAAAACCTGGGCTATTTTTGGAAGTTTTATGATGTGGTAGCATAAAATTTCAAGATCCTAACTTCTCAATCCATTAGCTCCTTGTTTAGATATTAAAGTTACAACATCTCAAGTTGAAGTCTTATTTTAAAATTTTAGTTTCTAATTGGTAAAAAGTATTTGATGAGGAAGTATTTGATGAGGAATAAGAATCCATATTTCACTTTACGTTGAGTTTAAATATATCATTGCTATTTAAATTGCTAAGAATCAAATTTGTAACATATACCAGTAAATTCCTTCATGTTTTGCTTAAGTTTTAGCTAAAGAATTCTGATGACTTTAGTTCATAGACTACAAACCACATATTTGCATAATAATGACCATAACTTAACTGCCTCCTTCTAAGAAAATGGCACGTAAGATACTTTGTGTTTCTTTCACATTAAGTTTTCTTATGAACCACTACTAATGGTATATTTTTTCATTTTTTTCCTAGAACACTGATGCCAACATTTTAATGAAGCACAGAAACTCTTTGGAATATCTAGGAATTTCTCTACTTTTGTTAAGTAATATTCCCTTAAATTGTAATTGGATATAACCATGGTTCTATGAAAAGGAAGAAGCCAGAAATTGAACCTTCCTTGTAAATATTTTCCATGACTAGTTTTCTAAGAATGAAAGATGATTACAATTAATAAGACTATTTCTGGAAACCTGAAATTATTTGTGAGAAAAAATGGCTATAAGAGCTTTAAAATGATGAAATGAAGACATGTAGTGCCTCTTCCAAAGCTTGTCACTAATAGCTTTAATATCTTTCTCTCTTTAACAATCAACTAACTACAAATGTCAGTATTCCCACTTAATAACCATTAACAAGAAAATTAAACTGAAGAGAAACTATACATATGTGAAGTTGTTTGCCGCGTCTTCCTAGGATAGGAGAGGAGGAAGAAACAGTTTACCTTCTCTTCTTTGAGTCCATCGGTCAGTGAGAACACTCCATCACCAAATCATTTCCTCTTTGCCAAAAGTATATCAAGACCTAAATGGTAAAACACAAGGTAAGGACAAAAATCAGTGAAAGAATATTTTATCCCTCAGATTTAAAAATAAATAAATAAAACAGCCCTCTAACAATTGCACATTCACTGGGAAATAAATGTGGAGTGAAACTATTTAAACTATTTCATATCTTGCCTGCCAAAGTCAAACATCTAGACTGAGCCTGCCCACTAAGCTTATAAAAATGTCTGTTGACTGTCAAATGTAACGTCAAAAGAAGAAAAGACTACCTACAATTAAGCTGTACTTTTCCAGGCAACAGATTTTTGTTTGTTTTTTATTATAAAGTTCAATCTTTCTTTTAATCTTTCAATCTTTTTTATAAAAAAGTTCAATCTGAAAAAATCAATGTGTTGAATACAAAAATTACATACATGTTAAGGTTACTTTTTGAAAAATGCTATGTCTGGAGCACAAGATTTAAATATCAATTAATTGAGAAAGGTTTTCTAACATCTCTTCAGTAATATATCAGATTCAAGTAGTTTTAATTTACACTTTTCAGTAATGCACAAAAATATTATATCATTAAAACAGAAAGTTTTGCATTTATTGGAACTAGTAGTATTTTCCCCTAATCAATTCAAGACCAACATGCCTTATAACCCAAAGGCTGAACAAAAGAGGTTTTAATTTTAAACTAGCTGTTTTAAAATCCACCATTTAATAGAAAAGAGCTGCATGAAAATTATGATACAAATATTATGGCCCATCAGTTTAGAAACTCAATGTTTAATAAGAGCTGGAAAAATAAATAAGCAGACAGAAATGCTGAATGCATTTCAACTCAGAAATTCACATTTTAAAGGGTATCAAAACCCATGCAATGAGGTGCCAAAACAAAAGCAATGAGGTCTTACTGTGTGAGCCATAAAAACACTGGGGCCAAATTTGTGATTTTTCCACAAAAGGATATGACATGGTCACTGTGTTCTGGAAACAGCCCATACCAGCAGGAGTGATCTAGGATCCATCTGTTTCCTCCAGGTTACCTGTGAATTCTTACCATTTCCCATCTGTATATCTGAAGGAAATTACTTTCTACCTAATGCTTATTTTAAAAAGATTTTGAATCATTCAAAGTTGGAAGAAGGGTACTGTGGAAACAAAAGATATATCTGAACAAATCAATAAATGCTATTAATTTAATAAATAGAATAAATTTATTAATTTAATAAATTAAGTGCTACTATGCTTTGTGAGTGATTAGTAATTAACTTTTAGTAAAATGCACAGTTCATGGTGTATAGAGAAATTCTAGAGCCAGACCTAATGTGTGCTTATGTATCAGAGATCAAGGAGTTACTGCACCCTTGATTAAATTTTAACAATACCCATCGGAAGCCAGAGAACTCCTGGAGGACATGGAAGTACACAAGCACACCCCACTTCACACAACTCATTCACTATATGTAAACATTTGTCTTACTGCATGACAATCAAAAATGTTGAGAGTCTTTGGTAAAGTGAATAAAGCAGTCAATCTTTATTCTCTTATTCAGATTTTTGAATACAGTTTTCTTAAAGTTGAGTATACCTTAGTCCATATTATTTATCACCCCCACTCTTCTCTTTAAACCCAAATGAAATTAAAACTCTACAAACTGTTTTACAATTTTCTTTTCTTACTATATATAGTAGGCAGAATAATGGTCCCTGAAGATATCCAGGTCCTAATGCCCAGAACCTGTGACTATGTTAGGTTATGAGGTACTAATCAGCTGTCCTTAAGATAGGGAGGAGTAGCTTCGTTCTCCAGGTGGATCCAATGTATCCAGAAGCTCCTTTAAAGTGGAGGAGAGAGGCAGGAGGGTCAGAGAAAGAAACATGATGATGGAAGCAGGGTGACAGAGATGTTACATTGCTGACTTTGAAAATGGGAGAAGGTAATCATAAATCAAGGAATGTGGGTGAAATAGAAGCTGAAAAAGACAAGGAAAGAGATTCTCTCCCAGAGCCTCCATTAAAAAAGTCCAGCCATCCAGACACCTTGATTTTAGCCTATAAAACCTGTGTTAGACTTTTCACCTATAGAACTCTAAGATGTTTATGTTATTTTAAGCCACTAAGTTTGTAGCAATTTATTGTGGCTGCAATAGAAAATTAATATTCCAGGGTCCTAATTAAAACAAAAGAAAACTAATATACTATTTCACACACATCTTTCTATATCAGCATTTATAGGCCAATCTCATTTTGTTTTAATGGTGTTTAATAGGTTAACTTCTTTCCAGCAGACATGTCTGCCTGAAACTCAAATAGGGCAATGAGAAAGAGAGATATGACTGCTAAGGAAACATAACTAAAAAGGAATATTGCAGCTAGATGTGGGAAGCTTATGTTACAAAGTTTTATCCTCACTTATATAAGGGTGGTATTTGCCAACTCCATTTAATGTAACATTCTTTCTCAATTATATATCCATACAAAAGTAAAGCAAAAATATATCTGATATTTTTATGATTGCCTCTCCATGAAATCTATAAGACTTGCTTCAACCATTCAAATAGCATTTAAACTTCCTTATGTTCTTACATTGCTTTACATTTTAAATTGTTATAAAGTTGCCTAATCATAAGGTTTCCTTTGGGGATATTTCTCCCCAGGTGTGCTTTATGGTCCTTACTCTACAATCCTTTGGAGAGTCGGATCTTTGTGCTCTGCTGCTTTTCTGTTACAGTAACTTTCCTCCGTAGACCTGTATTAAATTAACCAGTTGATTTAAAAAAAAAAAAAAGCTGTGTGATGTTGTATAAACAGCACTTACTGGGGGGTCCTCTCTTGCCTTGCATGCCCTCTCTACAGATCAATGGCATCTCTGTAAAATGAGCACAACAGACTCCAGCGTTCTCTCCAGCTATTAAGTTCTATGAGCCACAGAACAAAGCTAGATTCACTGTTAGATTCACTGTACTTCATATTAGCATCTCCTTTACAATGAAATATAAAGTAATTAAACTCTCAGATGGCCCTTTAAAACAAAAAGCAAACCTTGGTTCTTAATGAATTGATACTACTTTTAGGTCCCACTGGACACACACCCTCCTGCTACATTTAACAGAGAAATAAACTGTCTTGTATAAGCCAAGGATATTATTTAAACATCATCACCTGGGAGTGCCCTAAAAAAAAAAATCTAGTGTAGATGTCTTAATTATTGCTAGAAAGAAGAGCTACGAACCTTCTACAGGTGTACAATACCTTAACCAGAAATCCAAAATCCAAAAACCTCTGAAAACTAAAAGTTTTTTCACTTTTAGTGAAAAAAAATGAGTTTTTAACTCTTTTCGTGGCAAAATCTAATTTGACCTGAACTCAACTGACAGTAAAATCTGACCTGAACTAATGTGGGTTATTTATCATTTTTATTCCTGTAGTGTGACTATTCATATATCCTACTACAGAAATATTAATATGAACATGGGGTACCACAGTCCCACTGAAACTGTTGTATGTGGTTTACACATCTTATTCTAAAGAACAAAAATAAAATATCTGAATTTCAAAACATAACTTGCCCCAAGGGTTTTGAATAAGAGACTAGGAACCTAAAAAACAACTAATATTTTTGGGGAGAAGTCCCCCCAACTTTTAACTATTTTATACCTAATTTTCTTTTATGGACTTTTAACATTGACTTCATTTTGGAGAGGACACCAAGAAGTTGGATTGCTTACAGGAGGTCATTATATAGATACATTAATGGCAATGATTTATTAGGTTGGTGCAAAAGTAACTGCGGTTTTAGCATTTGTTGAAATTTACCATTTGATATTGGAATACATTCTTAAATAAATGTAGTTATGTTATACATCATTTTAATGCACATTTCTTGCTTTATGATTTTTTTGCTAATGACTTATAGCTTTCTGTTTATATTTATTTTAAACTATGGAAATGATGTTAGACAAAAAACAAATTCCAGCGCTTTTCTTATTCAAGTTCAAAATGGGTTGTAAAACAGCGAAGACAACTCACAACATCACCAACGCATTTGGCCCAGGAACTGTTAACGAATGTACAGTGCAGTGATGGTTCAAGAAGTTTTGCAAAGGAGATGAAGATGAGGAGTGCAGTGGCCAGCCATCAGAAGTTGACAACAACCAGTTGAGAGCAATCACTGAAACTGATCCTCTTAAAACTACACAAGAAGTTGCTGAAGAACTCAACATAAACCATTCTACCAGTGTTTGGCATTTGAAGCAAATTGGAAAGGGGAAAAAGCTCAATAAGTGGATGCCTGATGAGCTGACCAAAAATAAAAAAAATCATCGTTCTGAAGTGTTGTGTTCTCTTATCGTATGCAGCAACAATGACCTATTTCTTGATCAGATTGTGAAGACTGTGACATGCAATGAAAACTGAATTTTATACGACAACTGGTGACAACTTGCTCAGTGGTTGGACTGAGAAGAAGCTTCAAAGCACTTCCGAAAGCTAAACTTGCACCAAAAAAAGGTCATGGTCACTGTTTGGTGGTCTGCTGCAGTCTGATCTACTACAGCTTTCTGAATCCCGGCGAAACATACATCTGAGAAGTGTGCTCAGCAAATCAATGAGATGCACTGAAAACTGCAATGCCTGCAGCCGTCATTGGTCAACAGAAAGGGCCCAATTCTTCTCCATGACATCTGACCACAGGTCACACAACCAATGCTTCAAAAGTTGAACTAATTGGGCTATGAAGTTTGGCCTCATGCTCCATATTCACCTGACCTCTTGCCAACCGACTAGCACTTCTTCAAGCATCTTGACAACTTTTTGCAGGAAAAACACTTGCACAACCAGCAAGATACAGGAAATGCTTTCCAAGAGTTCATGGAATCCCGAAGCACGGATTTTTACATTGCAGGAATAAACTTATTTCTCATTGGCAAAAATGTGTTGATTGTAATGGTTCTGGTTTAAAAAAAATAATTGTAATGGTTCCTATTTTGATTCATAAAGATGTGTTTGAGTGTAAGTATAATGATTTAAAATTCATGGTCCAAAACCACAATTACTTTTGCACCAACCTTTAATACATTTGTTTCAAACTTTTTTTTTTTTTGAGACAGAGTCTCGCTTTGTTGCCCAGGCTAGAGTGCCGTGGCGTCAGCCTAGCTCACAGCAACCTCAACCTCCTGGGCTCAAGCAATCCTTCTCCCTCAGCCTCTCAAGTAGCTGGGACTACAGGCATGCGCCACCATGCCCGGCTAATTTTTTCTATGTATATTAGGTGGCCAATTAATTTCTTTCTATTTATAATAGAGATGGGGTCTCACTCTTGCTCAGGCTGGTCTCAAACTCCTGAGCTCAAACAATCGGCCCACCTCGGCCTCCCAGAGTGCTAGGATTACAGGCGTGAGCCACCTTGCCCAGCCTGTTTCAAACATTTTAAGCCAATTTTATGATGAACGTGCTCATGTATAGCACCCATATTAATTTTACAAAGAATAACCTGCCTGCAAATACTCACTGGCTCATCTTCTCAGTGTAGGAAGGAGGCCTGGGCTCTTTAATTTCATACAAGGTAGCCAATTTGGTGAAGAAGAAAGAGATGAATAAATAAGAGAGGTGCTTTGGGGGCAGAACAATTGCTACTTCGAGATTAGGCAGAGGTAGCGGATGGAGGAAAAGGAGGTTGTGTTGGTGGTTCCAGGTACTGAAATGGAGAAAAGTGAGGGCGACAGGACTCAGAAGTGAAAGATAAGATTCTGGTAACAAAAGATTTGTTTTTATGTTAAGCTCAAGATGCCTGTAAGAAATCCAACAACACATACCAAGTGAGCAACTGAATATATGAGTACTGAGTTCAGAAGAAAGATCTCAGCTATTGATACAAACTTGTGAAGGCATATCGATAACATCTGAAATCAAGATAATGTCCTGGGAGTGTGTGTAAAGGAAAAAGAGAGATACAGGATTAAACTGTAAGGAGCTCCCACACCTAGAGGTTAGACAGGATGAGGACCAAGCAAAGAGAACTGAAGTGAGAAGTGGTCTGAAAGCAAGGAGAAACATGAGTATGTGTGGGCACATGAAAGCAAAACAGAATATATTTTAGGGAGGATGGTCAAGGCAGCTGATGTCTCATGAGAACTAAAAAGTGTCACTGGGTTTGCCAACACCAGATATCACTGCTGAATCTGTGGCCAGATATCACTTGGCCACAATTTCAGTGGTTTCTTTGGTGAGTGAAAACTAGATTGGAGTATACTGAATATGAATGGGAGGTGATGGCATAAAAATAACTATTTTCAGTAGATGATTCTTTTGAAACAGTTGTTGAAATGGAAAACAAAGAAATGGACCAGTAAGTGGAGGGAAATGGAAAAATGAAGGGTTTTGTTTTGTTTGAGGCTGGAGAGATGAGAGAAAGTTGAAATGTTTGCACAATGGCTGAGATCCTAGATGTAGGGGATATGAGGACAGAGAGCAGAGCCAAAGTCCTAAATTAAGTGAAAGAGGATGCCATCAGAACATGTGTGGAGGAATTGATTTTTTTTTCACAAGAGGAAGGGCTTATATTTTTTAAAAGAAGAAAGGAGGTGACAAGTACAGACATAGGCAGGATTACAAATATTGTGATGGGAGGGTAGGAGTCCCATATGATGGTACATGTAAGTGACTAGGATTCATAGTATGTATGTTGTATATTCTCACTCCTGGCTCCATTCATTATTTCTTTATTTTACTTTACCATATCTATATATTTTTGTAAGCTGCTTTAAATCCTTTTTAGAACAAGGTAGGATATAAATAAAATGTTAAATGTGGTACAGAAACATGTTAGTAGACTATTATCCAAATGCAAAGAGAAAATTAAATCATGAAGGATCCTATGTATTCATCTCTAGTAAATTTTATTTTCCAAAGTCTTTTTGCCATAATTTAGTGAAGGGTAAATTTACGAGTCATAAGCATAACCTTCAAATGCTTAAATTTCAACAACTACATGTATTCTTTTATCTACTATATTCCAAGTACCATGCTAGTCTGAAATTTCCATGGAAGCAGGGTAACTGATATCTTATTCTCAATTATAACCCAGCTGCTTAGCACAGTCCTGATATACAACAGGTACTCAATAAATATCTGTAAATAAAAAGTTCCTGCCCTTAAGGAGTTTCCATACTAGTATGTTCTCTTTGTGACTAGAATAACTGCTCTCTATAGAGTAGACAGTACCCTTAAGGCATAAGAAAGCTAATTTACACTAGTAAAGCTGGGCCCTCCTAGACTTATTCTCCTGTCCCTCTCACTGGTTTAAAATATGCATATTGGCTGGGTGATCATGCCTGCACTCCAGCCTGAACAACACAGTGAGACCCCATTTTTAAAATAAATAGAAAAAACAGATATTTTAATTAGAAGTCAATTATTTTACAAGAGTAATGATACAAAGTTGCAAGAGTAATGATAATCAGTGATTAGAATGACTAGACATTCAGATACGAAGACAATAAAAATACTGGAGGAGCAAATTGTATTATAATGCCCTGAAAGGAATATGGACGTAGAGTGACTACTTAGATACAGAAGTTCTACAGATTTCATGCAGCCAATAACACTTACTGGTTTTTTGGGGGGGGGGAGGGGACAGAGTCTCGCTCTGTTGCCCCGGCTAGAGTGCCCTAGAGTGCCATGGCATCAGCCTAGCTCATGGCAACCTCAAACTCTTGGACTTAAGCAATCCTTCTGCCTCAGCCTCCAGAGTAGCTGGGACTACAGGCATGCGCCACCATGCCCAGCTAATATTTTCGATATATTTTAGTTGTCCAGCTAATTTTTTTCTATTTTTAGTAGAGACAGGGTCTTGCTCTTGCTCAGGCTGGTTTCAAACTCCTGACCTTGAGAGATTCCCTCCTCTTCCATCGGCCTCCCAGAGTGCTAGGATTACAGGCGTGAGCCACCATACCAGCCAACACTTTCTTTTTAAAGTTTGAGTTGGTTACATTTTACTACAATGTAGTAAACCAGAGTTTATACTATGAATGCAGTAAACAATAATTTAAGGTCCCAGTAAATGCTTAATAAATATTTGCTTTTAGAGGTTCGGTCAGTATGTTTACGCATGGATTAAGGCAACCTTTGAGTCAAAACACCTCATCGACCAATAATTTATACACCAATGACTGCTACTTCCTGGATATCCTCCCACTGAAGCCTTCATCAACCAGTAGAGAAGGTTGAGGAAAACTCAATTTGCACTGAGGCCTTGACCAATGAACTACCATCAAACCCTGGCCCTCTCAGCCTTAAGTGCTGCACAGGAAGCACTGCCTGATACCACTACAGGGGCTGAATAGTCTTTAAATCTTGATTCAGTGTAAGGGAATTCAGTAAGTTAATGCACTGAATAAATCCAGTAGGCTGGCCTAGAAAGCTGTTTATTATTTATAATGTTGTTACTAATAGGATAATGCACTTAGTAAGTCATTGATTCAAAATATAAACTCCTAGAGGTCAGAGACTATATGACTTATTCATTGGTAAACTCTTGTACCCACAGTAACCATTCTGTACTAGCTGGCCAGATTTAAGTGAGTACTTGAATGAGAGACATAGCCCTTGATCTTAAGTTTCAAGACTTCCAAATGCTATAGGTTTCTAGTGCCTATAACAAAAGTCAATAACAGATACAAAAGGAAAGTTATCTTCTCATAATAGAAACTCTCATACATAATTTGCTAATAATATTTACCAATAATGAAGACACTTTTATATCATGTCACTTCACAAATGTTAAGACACAACTCAGAAAAGAATAGTCACTTTCTCCTTAGTACAGTAGATAGCTTTTGGTATAATCATGGACAAGAAGGCTTCATAGTTTTGTTTTGTTTTCTTTCTTTAATGGCTTGCTGAAACCTAACAAAACTATACTCTTCTGATTACAGGACTCTTCTAAAAGGGAAATGACCCATGGTGGGGTTGGGGAAGGGTATGTAAACAGTAAAATAAATACCCAGCAATGCCCATTTAGCTCCTTTTTGTACCTACTGCATATGTTTAAAATGCATTTTTCAGGATTAAAACTCCCATGAAACATTCTGATATATATTACAATTCTAGCAATTGAATTTCAAATTCCCAAGTACTGAAAAAATTTGTGCCTATTATTACACGGTAAAGAGTCCTGATAAGTCTTGATACAAATTCATTATTCCTTTAATATTTTGTTACTATTCTTTTATTAAAATGGCCACAATTTTTAAAGGCAATATTAGAAATACAGTTCAAAGTATGATTTATTTTATTAATTGATAATAGTGTTTAAGATCATTGAGGGGCCACATAACTAAACAGGAAGTATACATATCAAATAATATTACTCTGGAGATACAAGTTTCACTTATTTTGAAAATGCTAGTAACAAGTCTTCTTGATTAGGAATGAAAATATTGTTTAACTCACAAGTTTAAATACTGAGCTAATATTAGGAACCAGCTATTAAATTTATTATTCATTATTCAACCATTTAACACACTGTCATCATGTTTACTTATTAATATCTGTAGAGAGAGAATCATTTTCTTTGAGCAGTAACTAGGACATCTGTAGTCACAGTATAAACTCCGGTTTACTACATTATAATAAAATGTAACCAACCTAAACTTTAACAAGTGTTAATGACTATAAGAAATCTGTGGTAATTTTGTATCTGACTTGTACAGATACAAAATGTCCAAATTCCTTTCAGGGCATTACTATACGACTTGATCGCCTATACTTTGAGAGTTCAAGATGACTATATGCCTGCATTTCCCAAGAGCCTCTAGAATTTTAATTCCCCTGCAGCCTTTATAGAAGGATCATTCCTCATATCCTAAAGAAAGCATTTTCTCAGGAGCACAGGGTCAAACAGCAAAGCAAAACTGACCAAATAATTAGTCTGTCTCCTTTCTTTAGAGAAGCTTTTCACAGCGGAGCTGCACTGGCACATTTCTTTTTTATTGCAGGAAAGAAGAGTTATTTTTCCAGAGTCTTTGATGGTACAAAGTAAAATAAAGCACATTGGAAAAGAGCCTTGATTATAAATAAAAATTTTTATTAAAGTGCTAGTTTCACAAACTATTTTAACTATATATAAAATTGTAAAAATAACAAATCCATGTACCCATCATCACGTTTAACAGATAACATTTTCATATTTGCTTCAGTTTTCTTTAAATTATAGGAAAAAATGGTTATACATAGAACTGAAGGAGCTCCACCCAGAATTAGCTACTATTCCTAAAGTTAATATATTTCATTCCCATGTGTGTTTTTATACATACTTTTATGTACTTTCATTATAATCAATAAACAATGTATGCTATTGTTTTAAAAGTGTACATAAATGCATCTTACTGTATATATCCTTTGCCAACTTGCTTTTTTCACTCAACATTACATATTTGAGATATATATATATATGTTGATAAGTATAGATCTTATTCATTCATTTTTATGAAGGTATAGTATTCGATTGCATGAATAAACCAGTTTATCTGGTTCCCTACTAATCCCTACAATTGGATTATTCTACTTTATTGCTATTTTAAAGAGCTGCTATAATCATCCTTGTTACATGTTTGCTTGGGCAATGCCCCAAGTTTAGTTAAGAATTTGGCTCAACAAAAATTTAGGCTATGGAAGAAAAGAACCCTGGAATGAATGTTAGCCCACCCAGATGCCATTATTAGGTCTAAATCATCACCCTCCTCATATGGGAGAACTGTGTGATGACTCAGAAGACAAATATTTAAATAACTTGTGATAATTAAGGGAAACAAGAGATTATCAATTTGTGGATCTAATGAGACTAAAGCTGATCTCTCTGAGCATAATTCACTGGCAGCCAACTGAACCCTAAAAGGCCCCAGTCGTTTTCTCACAGAAGTTGAGAAAATGGTGTATTTTCCTCAAATTAAAAAAAAAAAAAGCATACAGCAGCCCAAAAAAGTACTCACTGCCTCAACAATTTAAATATTTTTGCTGTATCCACTTAGATCAATTAGTTCAGCTACATGCAGGCAACCATCAAGACATAAGCTAAAGACTGCACCATCACACATAGAAAGGAATGAGAGATAGGGAGAGGGAAATAAACACGATACTAAAAAGAACCAAGTCATAGTCTGTTGGTATTTTATTTGTGGTTACCAAGCATTTTCTTAAGGACTGATACTCTACAAAACCTATTACTTTCTTGTTACTGATAACAGAATTATTTGGTCATCAATGGAGAATGGTTAAAAGAAAAAAATTGTTAAAAAGAAAAACAGGCCGGGCGCGGTGGCTCACGCCGGCAATCCTAGCACTCTGGGAGGCTGAGGCCGGCGGATTGCTCGAGGTCAGGAGTTCGAAACCAGCCTGAGCAAGAGCAAGACCCCGGTCTCTACTATAAATAGAAAGAAATTAATTGGCCAACTAATATATATAGAAAAAATTAGCCAGGCATGGTGGTGCATGCCTGTAGTCCCAGCTACTCAGGAGGCTGAGGCAGAAGGATTGCTTGAGCCCAGGAGTTTGAGGTTGCTATGAGCTAGGCTGACGCCATGGCACTCACTCTAGCCTGGGCAACAAAGTGAGAACATAAAGGGAAAAAAAAGCTCAACCAGGAAAATCTATATCCCTAATACAGTTGGAATACATGGTAGGTTTAATCCTCACAGTAGTCATCTGAGTGACTGAGAGAGGGGTTCAGGGCAGCCACCCTATATCAAAGCAGGCCTTTTTTTACACAATCTCAAAAACCACCCTCTACCTTCCTTCCTAGTTTTTACAACTCATACCTTACCTAGTCTCACATTAATACAGAAATATAGAAGGTTTTTACAAGTCGCTCATATTCTTTGAAAATACCATTTTTTGAAAATGGACCTAGCAATTACTGCTTTAAACCCATGTTTTTCATGAAAAGGTAGATTAAAAGTACTTTTCCACTTAATCACACAAAAACTAAAATCAGGTCTCAATGAAGTTCTTAGCACACCCTTTGCTTCTTTAACAGTCAAAATGCCCAAAGTATTTGTTCCAAATGACAAACTATTGGGAATGATAGTAAGAGACGTTAAAAAAAAAAAGTAAAAAATAAAAAAAGACAAACTAAATTCTGAAAAACTGAAATTTGGAGAGAAGGGATTCTAGTTTACATTGTGTAAATAAATTTTTAAAAATCAGTGGCTTACATATGCCATGCAAATTTTTTTTCCTCCAAAATTATCTGTTTGGTACTTTATTTTCTCGATCATTATCTTTTCAAATTTGAATACTGTGAAACAACTTTGAACTTCTGTTGTTACAATTATGAACCTTAAATCTGCCAATACTAGTCAGAATTCAGGAACTAATAAATTCAAACTAGTTATGGATTCTATCAGCAACTTTTCCATATTAAAATGCCCTTATGGAACACTAAAGTTACTACAGACCAACTTGAAATAATATTTTATAGCTGTTTTCATAAAATGTTCAGTTCTCTTCCCCACCACTTAGGAAAAAAAGAGTCTATATGGGTCATGATGGAATGTAAGAAATTAATAACTATAAAACAGCTAATATGTATTGAATATTTACCATGGGCCAGGCACTGTAATAAATATGATACATGAACCATTACATGTAAAGGAATTATCAGGAAAACATTTTTATTAGAGACAAGGGAGTTGAGGCAGAGAGATTAAATAACTTCCCCAAAGTCAAAGTTGGAAGTGGGCATGTCTCTGGGTACATCCAGGTCCAAAGCCTACTATCTTAATCATGATGCTTATGTTAAGGTTAAAATATTGCTGTTTACTGCAAAAGCAAATTTTTTACTGCTTTAAATTCCGTAAGTATTCATTGACTCAAAGGCCAAGTGGTCACTCCAAATCATACATATATACGATAAATGTGGGGAAAGGTGTAACCAATAGTTTGCTGAATTTTCGTACCCGCTCAGAATAAACACACATCACACAATATTATTCCTTACGGCCGTTTAAGAACATTGACAGCCACCAACAAATATAAGGGCAATGGAGTAAGAATCTTCATTTAGGTACAACAGTTATTTCCTTCTCCATCCTAAACCAGAAAGAGAATACTGTACTTGGATATGCCATTTCAAACAGTGTGATTTTTCCTCTTCCCTCATCATCAAAGCCCTAAGCAACAGTACGCTTCTACCACCCTACAGTTGCCTGTCTCCAAAGTAGCCCTATCACCCGCAGGACCAACACCAGCGTCAGAAGGACCATTTCCTTACAATTGCCCCTGTGTTATTTCCTGTCTTCACTTTTCAAAAGAACTTATAGTCTCTGAGGGAACACTTGACACGCTAAAGGACTTGGCGAAACCACTAATTCTTAATGTCAAAATCATTTTCTTTTTTCCACAACGCCTTTTCAAGCAACTAAAACCCTTGGTCCACTCTCCAACGCGATGTGCAACCTGTGGCAAACGCGCCTGGGGCACTCACCAAGGTTCATAGCCAGGTACCCAGGTTTATCTGCTCATTCGATAAATCCTCGCGAATGAATGGGTGGAGAGCAGCGTTGGTGGAGGCGGGAAGAGGGGGCATGGAGGAATTTCAGGAGGCTGAGACCGCTGCAGTGGCGGGGAGGGACGCTAGCGAGTAGGAGAACCTAGGACCGAGGCCAGGGGCCGCGTCCGGCGCTCCTCGACAAGCAGGCGCCGTCGGTCCGACGCAGAGCTGAGGAGACTCGGATGCGGTCTCCGCAGGCCCCCGCAGCGCACTTCCAGGCCTCGACCTGAGGCCCCGCCTCGCTCTCGGACCCCGGCCTCCCGCACACAGGAGGTCGCAGACGATCAGCCCTCTAAAGCTAAGGGCCAACCCCGGACCCGAGCTCGCTCACCTGACGCTCCACCGGCAGCACCGCGCTCTACATCTGGCGCGAGCCGGGCAACCCCACGGGTCCGCCAGATCAGCTGATTCATGAGGGCGGGGCCTCCGGACAGGGGCGGGGATGCACGGAGGCAGGCGAGCGTGAAGGCGGGCGGGGATTGCTCTAGGAGTAGGTGGGGTTAGAGTGGGAGAATGACGACGGCGTCTGGTGGGGATCAAAATTCTGAGGACGCGTTAGGCACTACAGGCAACTTTCTCAGGAGCACTGCCCCTTCCCTTAGGCTAGGGCGGAGCCATCAGTCCTTAGGAAGCTCTCTGACGATGACGTAAAATGGAGTCGTCTGAACCTAGCCACCTGAGCGCTTCCATGGTAACAGGCGGCCGTAAGCATAGGTGGGACCTGTCGTCGTTTTGTTATCACCTCATACTGCAACAGCCAAAAGTATAACGTGAAAAGGCTAAAATATCTTCAGAGTGCTTTTAAGTGTACCAGGATGGTGGTCGCTTCCCGCCAAAACGAATGACGTCATCACCACGCGGCGCCAGTTTGTCCTGGTGTCCACACTGTTTTTACTGCTTAGTTGCAACCTCAAAGGATGGAATGGGATAGGAGGAAACGAATTGGCCTCCCCTATGGTTACCTCAGGGCTCCTCAATGTACAATCTTAGTAAAATCAGTTGTCTTGCCCCGCATACGGTTTCACTACGGTCTGTAGCATCCACAACCCAACCCCACCCAGCCTGCAGTCCCTAGTCCTCCCTTGAAGATTTTCCGGTTGCTGCCACTCGGCACACAGTAGGTACGAACTCTCTTCTACTAGGCAGAGTGCCGTAGCTGGACCTGCAAACATAAATAAGACCATCAATGACAGATGTGAAGTCAGGTTCTGAAGCTCCTACGTATAAATGATCTATCACATTCACCATCACCCTCAACTCAATCACCTCCCTGATCTTCCACCCACCTGCAAAAGTGTTATTCTGCAACAGTTCAAGCAACCTTGTCCACTCTTGCACAGTGCAGGAAATCACACAACTCTTAGAATTGACACCGCTGTGAAGCAAAGGTGTCCAACTTCAGCCAGGACTTCTATGCAGCCAGTCAATATTGCTAAGCCCAAAATTTAAACTCTGGTGGTGTGGAAAATAGTCTCCAGAGATGACAGCCATCAGTTCTTCCCTCTGTGCATACAAATGCCACTGTTGACATTAAGAAATGGACTCTATTTTCTTTCACTTGAAATATGGGCTAGCCGCGTGATTTTTTTTTTTAAGCTAACAGAATGTGGCAGAAATGACGTTCTAGAACTTTTGAATCAAGGTCTTAAAGAGAACTGGTAGCTTCCACATTCCTGTCTGAGAAGCCAGCTGCCATACTATACTACAGATAAGAGACAATGTGAAGAGAGAGGCCACATGGACGAGCACTGAGGTGCCAGACATGTGAATAAAGCTTTCTGGGACCTTCCAGGCCAGCCCAGTCAGCAACTAAATGCAGCTGAGTGAGTGACACCAGCCAATGCCAACTGGAGCAGAACAGTCTAGTAAAAGCCCTGCCTGAATTCCTGAGAAATAAGTTGTTGCTTTAAGCCACCAACTTTTGGGGCGGTTGGTTATGCAGCAGTAACTGAAACAAGTGGAAAGAGTGGGAGATAATAAATAAATATAAAATGTGGTAGTGACTAGGGCTATAAAGAGGCAAAATAGTGTAGTAGCTAAAAGCACATGCTGGAGCCAGACAGCCTGTATCCAAATTTCAACTCCAGCACTTTCTAGCTTTGTGACCTTGGCACAAGGTTATTTAACCTCTATGTGCCTCAGTTTCCTCATCCATAAAACAGGGGTAGTAATGTTGCCTACTTTATGGGATGATGTGAGCATCAAATGACCTGATGTATATAAAGTGCTTAAGAATAGTACCTGGCACATAGTAAATGTTGTATGTGTTGTTATTGAGAACAATAAAGAAAGATAAGGGAGTAAAAGGGAAAGGTGCAATTTTATATAAAGTAAGGAAAGTCTGTCTTCTAGGAAGACGTCTGAACAGAGACCTATAAAAAAGTAAGGACATGAACCATGTGGTTGTCTGGCACTCCAGGCAAAGGGAACAAGGAACTGCAAAGGCGAGGAGGGCAGTGCTGCTAGGGCCAAAGAGAGAAGGTGGGAAGAGACTCAATGAGGCTAGAGCTGAATAAGAAAAGGATAGAAAAGTAGGAGATAAGAGCAGGTAGATAATGACCTGGCCATCAAGAAGATTATGAGTTTATCTACGTGATACTGGCAACCCCTGGAGGGCTTTGAACAGAGGATGTCCTAATCTGGCTTCAGTTTTTAAAGAGATGATTCTTCTGCTATGTAGAGAGCGGAGAACAGACTGTGACAGTGGAAGAGTGAAAGCAGAGAGATCAGTAAGAAGCTATTGCAATAGCTGAGGCAAACAGTCATGATAACTTAGCCCTGAGTAGCAAAGGAGGAAGTGAAAAGGAATTATATTCTGGATATATTTTGAAGGTACAGCTTACAGTATTTGCTCTTAGGTTAGACATGAATGAGCTTTGAGAGAAAGCGAAGAATTAAGGCTTGAGTTATTGGTAAAAATGAGCTGTTATTTATTGAGATAGGGAAGACTAGAAAAAGAGTATGTTTGGGGATATGGGAAGGAAGTATCAGGTTTTCATATTTAGACATTTTATTTATTTTATATGGCTATTACGCATCGAATGGAGGTGTCAGGTAGGCAGTTGCATATAGGAATCTTAAGATGAGGAGAATCATCAGGGCTGGAGATACTACTTTAAAAGTTATTGATAGAAAAGAGCAACAGCCTGAAGCCTGCGCCCTGGGACACTCTGTTTAGAGATTGAAAAGATAGAGAGTATCTGGCCCAGGATCCTGCTGAGTTTTCTGAGGGGAGAAATAATTTGTTTTTGAGAAACAGAAAGAAGGCAAAAGTATCTAGCAGAAAGTGAGTGAGAGGCAAAAGTGGTAGAAAATGGGGTTGTAATGATCATGTAGGGATTGGTAGCTCAGGGTATTGACTTTGTATTTCATTCTAAATATATCAGACTTTGTATTTCATTCTAAATATATCAGAAAATTTTAAGTGGGAGAGTGACCTGATCTGATTTGTATTTTTGAAAGTTCATTCTGGCTCATGCTTTATATATATGTGCTTTCCATTGTATTACACAGAATATTTAAAAAGATATTTGCTCAAGAGTTAGGATTTAATAAAATTCATACATTTTGTTTAAGTTCATTTGGACTGAATATATTTTAGGAGAGTTAGAATGGAAGCAATGAGACTAAGTAGCAGGTATTGCATTAGGCCAGATGAGAGCTGGTGATGCCTTGGAATAGCAGTGTGAATAGAGAAGTGGATAGATTCTGCTTCTCAG
Organism: Mirza zaza; assembly: GCA_008750895.1. Taxonomy (NCBI): domain Eukaryota; kingdom Metazoa; phylum Chordata; class Mammalia; order Primates; family Cheirogaleidae; genus Mirza; species Mirza zaza. The sequence continues at coordinate 63,011 of VSMD01033953.1, forward strand.
AATTGACATGATTTACTGATAGGTTAGACATGAGATTTGATTTGTCTGCTGCCTGAGTTTATTTTCTTGAGCAACTGTTTGATGGGGATTCCATTTTCTGAACTGGAGAAAACTAAGGATAAGGATCGTGGCATGGTTCAAGATCATGGTCTGTTTTTGACATATTAACTTTGGGATATCTTTTAGGCAATCAAGTGGAAATGTTAAATTGGCAGTTGGCATTTTAGGGAAAATTGGGGCTGGAGAAAGAGATTTTAGAGTTATTTGCATATGAATGCCATTCAAAGCCAAGGAACTAGATGAAATTTCCTAGGAGCAAAATGTACCATGTTTCCTGAAAATAAGACCTACCCATAAAATAAACCCCAGCAGGATTTCTAGCATTTGCACAATATAAGCCCTACCCCGAAAATAAGACCTAGGGATGGGCGTTGTCATGCAGCATATCTGCACAACCCATGCATTTCATCGTGGAGCGGTAAAGAAGATGAACAGCCCTTCTCATCTGCCCCATTATGACAACTACTATTCCAGAGGTGATGAGAACGGTGCGGGCATCCCCACCAAGAAAGTCGGCTCCCCTTGTCAGGTCCCGGCCATCCTGTGTGTGCTGCAAGCTGAGGCTTTGAAGGGAAAATAACACATCCCCTGAAAATAAGCCCTAGGGTGTCTTCTTGAGGAAAAATAAATGTAAGACCCTGTCTTATTTTCAGAGAAACATGGTAAATAAGAAAATGTTGATGAGGTCCTGACTGAGAACTGGGTCTAACCAAATTTGGATGTTGAACAGAGGAGGAGGAGCCAGCAAAGATAACTGGAGTCCCAAAGAGGTAGGAGGAAAACCAAGAAAGTGCCCACTTCACAGAAAGAAACTTTCAAGAAGGGTGGCATGATAAATGGTGTTGAATGCTACCAAAGAGTAAAGTAAGATCTGAGAAGTAGCCTTTGGATTTTGATAACATGGAATCTTTGGAGGCTTGGCAAGAGCAAGTTTGGTGGAGCAGTAGACATAGATTTATTGGGGTGAGTTAAACAGAGAATAGGAGGTGAGGAAGTGAAGACATCTCCTTCAAGACGGTTTGCTGTGAAGTAGAGTCAAAAACTGGGCACTAGATACAGAGGGTGTGAGGCAAGGTATAGAATAGATACTCAAAACCCAACCATTTAAAAAACAAATATTGCCGGGCGCAGTGGCTCATGCCTGTAATCCTAGCACTCTGGGAGGCCGAGGCGGGTGGATTGCTCCAGGTCAGGAGTTCAAAACCAGCCTGAGCAAGAGCCAGACCCTGTCTCTACTATGAATAGAAAGAAATTAATTGGCCAACTAATATATGTAGAAAAAATTAGTCGGGCATGGTGGCACATGCCTGTAGTCCCAGCTACTCAGGAGGCTGAGGCAGAAGGATTGCTTGAGCCCAGGAGTTTGAGGTTGCTGTGAGCCAGGCTGATTCCATGGCACTCACTCTAGCCTGGGCAACAGAGTGAGACTCTGTCTCAAAAAAAAAAAAAAGAAAAGAAAAGAAAGAAATTAATTGGCCAACTAATATATGTAGAAAAAATTAGTCGGGCATGGTGGCACATGCCTGTAGTCCCAGCTACTCGGGAGGCTGAGGCAGCAGGATTGCTTGAGCCCAGGAGTTTGAGGTTGCTGTGAGCTGGGCTGACACCATGGCACTCACCACTCACTCTAGCCTGGGCAACAAAGTGAGACTCTGTCTCAAAAAATAATAATAGCAAAAATAAAAAAAACAAATAGGTGGTATGATAGCAATGCTGGTTTCCTATTGGAAATAATCCAACCTTGAAGGGAATAAAAAAAAAGATATCCAAATATTTATGTTTGTATATTGTCATCGACTCAATATTCTCAGTGCACAATCTGGGTTGACTCTACTTACAAATATAAGTTCTTTTATCATAGCATATATAACACTAATTTACACACCTGTCTCTCTTATTAGAGACTGAGCTCTGGTTGTCAGACGGTGTTTCACTCATTTGTCAATTCTCTAGAGGATTGCACAGTGCCTTGCACTTTACTGGCTATTCAATAAATTTGTTTATTGGGATTTAGCAATTTAACAACTTGTTGAAATGCAGGTCATTGAAGTAGACATAAGTACTTGCCTCTTCTGCCAGTTACCTAACTGCCATTGGTTCTAGTTCGTATACTCTGATTGACTGCCCACTGGGAAGAATTGAGGAGGGTTTCTCCTACTTTCCTATCCTTAAAAGTCATAGAAGAAAATGATTGTCCTGATCTCAAATGGCAGAAGAACTGAAGAAATGGCTGATCTGCCCAGAGCAGTCCACAACTGTGTGGGGGGTAGTGTGTGATACAGCCTCTGAGAGGTAATGAAATTTCGGCCAAATTTAATAATATTGTAATATAATATATTTTATAATGTATTATTTGCAGAGTGCTTCATGTGTGTATTTTATCCTCAAAATCACCCCATGGTAGATGCCATTATTTGTAAAATACAGATGAAGTAACTGAGCCCCAGTGGCTTGTCCAAGTTAATTCAACTATTCCAAATGGTAGAGAGACTCAAACTCTAAATCTTGTTTTCTCCCTACTTCAACCCCCGCTGGATCAAGGTGTTTTGTTTTGTTTTTCTTTTTTCAGGCACTGTTTTTTTGTTTTTGTTTTTGTTTTTTATTAGGGCATATTATGGAGGTACAGACTTTAAGGTTTCAATAAATGCCCTTTCCCTCCCTCCCCCCACAAGTCTGAGTTTCCAGCATGACCATCCCCCAGATGGTGCACATCTCACTCATTATGTATGTATATACCCACCCCCTCCTCCCTGCCCAATACCCTATTACTGTAGTACCTATGCGTCCACTTAGGTGCTGCTCAGTTAATACCAGTTTGCTGGTGAGTATATGTGGTGCTTGTTTTTCCATTCTTGGGATACTTCACTTAGTAGTATGGGTTCCAGCTCTAACCAGGAAAATATAAGATGTGCTATATCACCATTGTTTCTTAGAGCTGAATAGTACTCCATGGTATACATATACCACATTTTATTAATCCATTCTTGGATTGATGGGCACTTGGGCTGTTTCCACAGCCTTGCAATTATGAATTGTGCTGCTATAAAC
>VSMD01033958.1:0-16628 GCA_008750895.1 Mirza zaza
ACACCTGTAATCCTAGCACTCTGGGAGGCCGAGGTGGGCGGATCGTTTGAGCTCAGGAGTTTGAGACCAGCCTGAGCAAGAGCGAGACCCCATCTCTACTATAAACAGAAAGAAATTAATTGGCCAACTAATATATATAGAAAAAAATTAGCCGGGCATGGTGGCACATGCCTGTAGTCCCAGTTGCTTGGGAGGCTGAGGCAGCAGGATTGCTTGAGCCCAGGAGTTTGAGGTTGCTGTGAGCTAGGCTGACGCCACGGCACTCACTCTAGCCTGGGCAATAAAAGTGAGACTCTGTCTCAAAAAAAAAAAAAAAAAAAAAAACACATTCCCTAAAGGTAAACAATAATGACAGAAGTAACAATGTACAACATACAATCCAAAACACAGGAAGAAAAAATCAGCATCAGGATGAAAAGGGGCATGAACCAACAAGGTCATCACAATTTAGATACAAGTCAATAACATAGCTTTATATGCCCTGTCTGCAGGCTTCAGTCCTGACTGACGGATCAGTCTAAGAGAAGCAGGTACATTCACACAAAATCAAAATCTCATGGAGCTTAAAAGAAACTGTAAAGATCACCTACCAACTCACTCACTCTTCAAATTGGGAGCATGAAACCTAAATGTTTCAACTCCTGTCTTAGCTCCTAGAAGCCTTAAAAGATCACATCTTTTAAGCTACTGACCTCAAATCTAGACCTTAAAGCCAAGCAACTCAAGCTCTGGCCACTTGTGATGACTGTTCATAGCAAATCTCCAAGTACTCCACTGTGCACTACCAAGTTCATCAGTTGTTCTAGAAAGCTGGTAGAATGGAGAAAACTTTCACTTCTTCAAACAAATGAGAGATGGTCAAGGTTTGGCCTAATGTTCAAAAGAAAAGCAAATACTTTAATTGGGGAACGGTATGAGAAATTCCACCTGACTACTAACCTACCCTGGAAAAACTATGAAAGGCAATAAAACATAATGAGTTGCAAAATTAAAGATAGCCAAAGCACTTTAAACCCCTCAGTACATATAATCCTCAAGATTGCAACTTTAACAATGTAACTTAGAAGCCAAAATTTTGTAGGCTAATGATATGATTAACGTCTTATTAATAATATCGCCTCTAAGAACCATAACAACTACCCCAAGAACAGCTCTTGGAGGTGCTGGCCCTCTTATATAATTTCCTCTGGCTGCATACAGTGTGTGGTCAGTCACGTGCCCAGCAAAAGTTAGACCATGTCCCTCTCAGGTTTCCTGCCCCAGATCACACGTTCTGCTGTTTTGCGACATCCCTGAAATGTCTTTAAAGAATGAGCAGCTGTCAATTTTAAGAACTGACTAAAGCTATTTCGGGGATGTCAGGAGTGTTGAACATCAGAGATTCTGATAGCTAGTGACCTCAATACTATATCCTGAGACATCCACAGTTGGAAGACCTTCACCAGCCTCCCCTTAATGGTCACAGACCTGAGTGTTCTCATCGGCTGCAAAGGCAAAAGGGGCTGCAGAGGCAGCCCCCACTGTGAGACAGACATAGTCAGGCTCTTCCTGTCTCTAGAGTCTTTACCATTAACAAAGAAAAGCCATTAAAGTTTTTCATTATATTAAAAAAAATTGTGATTCAACACTCATTCATAATAAAAATTCCTAAATTAATTAATATAAATAATATATTAAGTAGAAAAAAACCAAGTTGTTGATTATGTATCACCATCAAAACAAAAATGAAATATATTTGTATATGCATGGAAAAAAATCTGAAAAAATATACATAAAATTATTTGAGGGATTGGAGGAAGAGACACTATAGACTTTGACCTTGCTTGACTTTTTCATCATGAAAATGTATTATTTTAAGTAATTTTTAAATGATGTTTTTGTTTTAGAAGAGTTAGAATCAATAGCACTCTTAATCTTGGTTCACTTGATTTTCTATCAAACATCTAGAAAAGAGTATCTTACTAAAAATCATCAGAAAAAAAATTCTCAATTATATAGACTGATGCAAATTAAATTATCTCTCGTTTCCATTTTTCCTCCAAATTCTCATCCTTGTCATGTGTCACATGCAGGCTCGCACTGACTGGTGCCTCAACAACAAAGGTTATATCAAGTATATCCCCCTGAACACACTGCACATTGATTAAATACATTTTCCAAGAGAAACAATGTGAAACAGCGCATTCCAGACTTCCTAGTTCCATCTTCAGGTCAGTGAACTACATCAGTCAACACAGTGCTCAGTGAGATAAGGAATGTATAATTAATCTTTTCATTATCTTCTGAATTTACCAGCAGTTGTTTTCCAGAGCTCACTATGTGGAATCTCAACTTTGGAGACACAATGTACTCATCAGACAGTGCAAAATACACTCTGTTCTTAAATCCACATAGCTGCTTATCTTGCAACTATTCTTGGCCAGAAAGACAAGTGAACAGTCCCTGAGAAATCAACTCTGGAAATGGAGAGCATTATTGGCCACTTAACCAGGACCAAGATAACTAAAACTCATTGTGCTGGCTGGCACTCCGGCACTTCTTCCAAAGCTTCAGCCACTGCCCACGATGGCAGGGAGCAGCAATCATATTTCATAGATGAGCAAGATGTGGAAAAGCCACAGAAACAGAAAATGCTCCTGACTCTTCAAAGCTTACTGTGGCTGATTTTTGCACCGTCATCTACTTTACAGATAATTCTAAGCAGATCGAGGAAACCAAAAATAAATGCCATGTGAATACTGTATATGAAAAGCATTAACTCTCCTTAGCATATTCCCAAGTACTTCTTATTTCCATTACTTGAAAGCAAATGGCAGAAGGCAACTAATTACTTCACCACAGTGCCTATCATAATACTGTTAAAATAAACTGCACTAGTTCACAATAAAAGTATTTACTGGATGCATATGCACTGAATCAACAAGAGCTGCAAGCAAATTCCACAAACCTGATGAAATGTACAGGATCAAATAAAGTAAATTTGTTAAGAAGATTTGTGCAATCACTGCAGCAAAGCTGCTGGAGAGACCCACTGCCCTGTCTGCAGGAGGCATGTATTTCGATCTGATCCTACAGGGAAAGGCTCCTAGGACAGCTGTGCCAGTGTCCAGTCTGTAAGTCTGCCTACTCCAGGTAGTAGATGTTAGGGAGCTCATTTGGCTGCAGATCAAGGCCACAATTGTCAATCACCTTTACTGATAATAAAGGTGATATTTCTCTCTCCATCTGTCTGACTCTGTATTTCACTCTTTTTGTTTCTGAAACAACTAGAGGTATTCGTTAATTGGCTCCCTTACACCCCTTAAATGCTACCTCCAAAAGAGCCTAAAATCAGTGCTCTAAGCCCTTATGTAATCTAAAATCAAATGTTTTTAAAACAAAAATTCATAATTCTTGGGGTAACTAATACTCTAATGCTATAACTACTTATGGGATAAGTTCCAAAGACACATTTGTTTTGTAAGACACTTCCAAACTCAGAGAGAAGAAAACAAACAAACAAAAAACAATGTAGGAGCCATTGGGGTATCCCAGAAATCACAAAACAAATACAACTAAGTAAAAAATAAAAATTCAAATGTGATAGAATAGACTTCTAGGGGAAGGGATGGAAGAATAAGTGTGCTTGGTTACATGCACAGCACACAGCTGTGGCTGTAAGTAGCACATGACAAATGCATTTATCCACTGAGGGGCAGAAATCTATGTACACAAGGAACAGATGATTTGTGCCAGGGCAGGGGGGCAATGACATGGCCTTTACCACAGAGCAATTTCACCCCATTCCTCAAGGGAGAGGACAGCTCTCTTTGGGAAAGATACTGGAGACTCCCCCTGACCTCTTATTCCAAAAGAGCCTAAATAAGATTGATTTTTTAAGGGCCAGTTGAATAGGCCTAAAAGGATCATTCCCAATCTGCTTGATGCTTGAAATTCTTCTAAGGAAAAGAAAAGCCTTTTAAACTGCAATTAAAAATAAATGGCTTAAAATATGCTTTAAAATGGATGAGAAGTAATGCATTTGCTTTGACTATATTTTATTTAATCATGAATAAATGACATATTAGACCTTGCCCAGCTTAGATGGAGGGAAGAAGAAAAGAACAGGATAATAGGTGCCCTAAGGGGAAGAGAGATCACTACAGAGGGAGGTGTGGGGTAGGGTGGGAGAAAAGGATGTAGAAACCACCATTTAAAATGATGTGTATTAGGAACTTCAATGACAAAGTGTCCATGATATAAATGGGACCAAGTTAGGGAACAGTAAAGGCTATGAGGTTGGCTGACTTAGTTGAGGTGCTCAGGACCTTGTCCTAAAATAAGTTTCTTCACTACAGATACTGTGAAGACTATTGCCAGATGAATTTTCCTAATGCCAGAGTCTGATTATTACTAGCCCACTCCCAAACCTCCAGTGGTACCCTCCAACCTTCAGAGTGACGTTGAAATGACCTAATGAAAGATTTGATGCCTTGTGTGAACCAGCCACAACTTATTTTTTCCGATCTTACTATCTTTATTACTCCTTTATATCACCCCACACACACACCAATGATTCAGCAAAACTTAGCTATTCTCCAAACATGCACAGCTTCTTCTGACTTCCTCATCTACCTTTCTCCTCACTGTCCCAAGCCTCAATTCTCCTTCTCCTTCAAAGGCCACAGCCTCCACGATAGCATCTCTGATTCTCCATCCACAGTAGCAAGGCCTACCATGAGTCAAGCACTCTGCTACGGCCTTACCTATATAACTACCTTGTGAAGTAGGTACTTAGGTACGAGAGAGAGAGAGAGAGAGAGAGAGAGGGAGAGAGAGAGAGAGAGAGAGAATGTGTGTGTGTGTGTCCCTATTTACCAGATGTAGAAGCGGAGTCTTAGAGAAATAAAATAACTTATCCAAGAGCCCTATAGTAAGTTCTAAAACAGGATTTGAAGTCAGGTACTCTAACTCCAAAGTCCAAAGCCATTAACACCATCAAGCCTTTTAGCACTACATATCCAAAAGGACTATCTTCTCTCCTCTGAACTTCCACTATACGTTATCTGTTTAATAATGGAGTAAAAAGTGATGTAATATGTACACTATGTATGCACATATATACCTAAGTATATATGTAACATGTGTGTGTCTTTCTAGACTCTAAGCCTCCTGAGATCAAGGTTCATCCACATAAGATTCATCTTTGTATCTGCTTCGTATCGAGCACAGCGCCTTACACATAGTAGGTACTGGATAAAGCATTTCCTGAATAAATGAAATGACATATTAGTCTTAAGCTTTATATTTCAAACAAGGGCAGTGTTTTATAAAATTTTGGCTCCCAAGGAATTTGCTTACCTAGGTGCCATGTGGTATCTATTTCACATGAATTGATAGCAAAGGGGCCATTAGTCCTATACATGTTGTGGATGGAGTGAATAAAAAGTGAGGGAACTGAGTATCTTTAGGAGCTACCACTCCTATCCCTATTTTGATGTTTTAGACACTTCTTATGGGACTTGGAGAAGACCCAGGATTGGTGTAAAATTATCGTTATACCATTAAGGAAGGAAACATATTCTAGGCACTGTGACAGTCTGACAAAAGGCCTGGCAGTGGAAAGGGATGAACAATTGAAGGAAAAGTTGAATTTTTTTCCTCCTCAGCCTGGAAGGAATACAGAAAATCTGAAGATAACGACTTCAATACTATATCCTGAGCCATCAACAGTTGAAGGAACTTCACCAGCCTCCTGTTGACAGTCACAGACCTGAGTGTCCCCATCTGCAGCAAAGGCAAAAAGGGCCCTGCAGAGGCACTCCCCACTGTGAGACAGGCATAGTCAGTATCTTCTACTCGCCAGTCTCTACGTCACAGCAGTGGAGGTCATTCTACTTTCACTGCTGCCCTTGCCTGAACTCCCCCACCAGACGTAAGAGCTGGTTGACATAATGTGGAGTCCTTCGACGCACACTACAGATTAGGGGTCTCCACACTCTAAAATAAGTTCCTGAAACCCCCTTTCCAGCTGCTAGGGACATGCTAATCTCATCACCACTTCACCAGGAGTAAAATAAAAATAAAAATATTATTTTATTTTATTTTTTAGACACAGGGTCTAGTTCTGTCGCCCAGGCTAGAGTGTAGTGGCACTGTCATAGTTCACTGTAACCTAGAACTCTTGGGCTCAAGTTATCCTCCTACCTCAGCCTCCCCCAGTAGTGAGGACTATAGGTATGTGCCACCATGCTTGTCTAATTTTTTTAATTTTTTGTAGAGTTGGGGCCTCACTGTGTTACCCAGGCTGATGTCGACCTCTTAGCCTCAAGCAATCCTCCCACCTTGGTTTCCCAAAGTGCTGGGATTACAGGCATGAGCCACCACATCTGGCCAGAGGAGTATTTCAAATGAGTAACTTGTGCCTTCTTTCTTTCAAGGTTCTCCTTACACAGCTGGTGGCCAGACAAGGGAAGTATCAATTAAGCTTTTAATATTAGAAAGCTGGTGTGTATTTTACTCACTGGGTCTTTTATTAATAGTAATATATATTAAGTTAAAATGTTATGTCTTCAGGATTTGGTTTAAAGATGGAGACAACTAAAGCTATAGGAAAGAGAAGCCCAAATATTTTAAGCAAGTTCCCTTTCTCACATTTAAGTACAAAGTCCAACAACTTCAGCAAGTCCCAGTTCTACATCTCATCTCAGCAGTTTTTAATGCAAACTAACACTAGGGCAGTCCCACTTTTGATTCTGAAGATGGGGCATTAAAAAATGTAAATTGGCCCATCCCTGTCCAGGAAAGCATGAAAACAGAGTCAAATCTAAGCATGTCCAACAGACAAAACTCAAAATATTTTCTTATGTTACAGTAAATATGAATAGCCTCACATGCCACTGCTTTAAGAAGGGAAATAAGAACAGACGAAAGAAGAAACCTGAGCAGGCTGATGTTTGAAATAACTACAGAAAGTATCCACAGCAGTCTTATAAAATAAAATGGGATGGAAAAAGAGGAAAATAGGCTGGGGGTGGGGTGGGAGGTGAAGAGAGGGGAATAAGACAGGATTGTTTTAGCTGAGACGTAGACAATTTTTCCTTTAAATGCCTTAGCCAAAAGAAACAGGTTTCACATGTGTAACAGCAAGGGAAGCTTGGTTCAGAGCCAATTTGTCATGAAGCCCAGTTTCCAACACTTACTATGAGGCAAAGTTGCGAGGATTTTTTTTCTTGCACAAGGTTCCAGGGAAAGGGATGTAGGCAAGATGCCTGCACTACAATGCAACTGCAAATGACAAAATAGACAATAACCAGACAGGATCCTTGAGTAATACCAAAATAATTTAAAGCTAACCAAGCTCTAGACAAGCTTCAAAGACTTTAGTGATTAAAAAACCAATTTCGCCTAGTGTTATAAGCATCCTGGGAACTAAAATGAGGGCTTCCTTCCTCATCAGCTCTCTAGAAAATGCTTCAATTTGTAAAGAGCATAAAAGAAAAAAACAAAGCTTTCAACTTCCCAACACATAGAGTTATCTAATTGGTTCTTCAATTCTTCTTCCTTTTTCCAATTTAATCCTTCTAACACCATGGTACCCTGGTCTAGGGCCGCAATTTCTGGAACAGCAGCCCCAAAATATCGGCTATTGACTGCCATATTCAAAGAAAAATCACAAGACTCTCAAGTGAAAATCATGTTTAATTGGATTAATGCCATATAATTTGTTGGTATTTTTTCAAAGGCATTAGCCCTGACTATTCTTTTGGAAGATGTCAAAGTTACAAAAGGGTTGGAAGAAACCAGACATTGGTATAATATCCCAGGAATTCAAGTGTTTGAAGGAAGGCAGTTGCTTCCAGAACACTGATAACAGTTTTCTATGTATAAATCCAAAACAGACTTCTTCCCATCGCTCTATGCATTACCCCTCTGCCACCTTGCATTTAAAATCTTTATGCTTCCATTACTAATAACTGATTTCAAAAAAAATCTATTTAGTTAATGACATTTTGTCCACAAAAGTAGTGACATAATGATCAGTAACAGACATTTAAATTCCAGACTGCCAAACAACTTTCTAAGAGGCACTACTCATATAACTCAACAATAAAAAGACCAATAACCCAATTCAAGTATGTCCAAAGGATTGGAAAGACATCTTTCCAAATAAGATATACAAATGACTAACAACCACATGAAAAGATGTGCAATGCCATTAGCCATGAGAGAAATGTGATAAAAAATCACTTTATACCTACCTAGGATGGGTAAAGTAAAATACACAAATAATAACAAGCGTCAGAGAGAATGTGGAGAAATCAGAACCTTATATACTGCTGGTGGGTCTGTAAAACAACACAGCTACTTTGAAAAACAATTTGGCAAATCCTCAAAAAGTTAAATATGGAGTTACCATGTAACTCAGCAACTCACTCCAAGAGAAATAAAAGCATAAATCCACACAAAAACTTGTGTGTAGATGTTATAAGTAGCATTATCCATAATAACCAAAGCATGGAAACAACCTAAATTTTCACTAACTGATGAATAGATGAATAAAATATAATGGAATATTATTTGGCAATTACAAAAAAGTACTGATACATGCTACAACATGGAAGTAAGGTTCTCCTTACACAGCTGGTGGCCAGACATGGGAAGTGTTTTCCTGCCCTTTAGGTCTTTGGAAGTGTCCTTCACAGAAAGGGGTATTATTTATTGAGCCAACCCATATGTTCATCTGAGCATGAATTTTCCTAGACCTGCACGTAGATTATATGGGACTTTCCTCAATGAAAGAAGGAGTACTGGGCAAACTGGCTTCATCCCTTGTCCTCGACTGGCTAGAACAAAAAGTATAGCAGTTTCCCTCCTCTAACCATTTTGAGTCACTCAGGTTTTCTAAGATTTAAATGCCACTTAAGACTGTGGCTCCATGAAGTAATGCCGTTTGTAGGGAGTAAAAAGGCAGAAGGGGAGGGGGTGAGGCCCTCTATACAAAGACAAAACCTGCTTCTGAGAACCCTCAAGGCTAAGAAGTTATGAAGGTCCAATACTGAAAACAGCCTTTATTTGAGATAAGCATAAAACCCTTCCTTCTGCCAAAGCTAACAAGGAAGAGGGGACAGCTTATCAATTAGGAAGGGGCCCCAGCAACATCTGTGACTGTGATAAATGGGAATGTGGCAAAATGATACTTCTTAGGTGATTCCCAAGTTTGCAAAATTGTAGATAATTTCCATGAGAGGAACTGCACAAAAGCAGAGGAACTAGCTTCTCAGAGACAAGCAGAACAGAGAGAAAAGACAAAGGAAAGGGAAAGACAAATTAGAGGCCAACACAGGACATCTCACTCAACCCTAATGTAGCCCCGTGCAATAAGCATTAACATCCCTTTTTACACAAAAAGGGATTTAGAAGACAGATGGCCTACCCAGGTCACAGAGAGAGAGTGCAGGAGGCTGAGTGTGAACCTGTTCTGCTGGGCTCCATGGTCTGGGTGACCAATGCCACATGGACTGCCATTCGCCTTTCTTCCTGCTGAAGCTGCTTTCTCTCGTATTCCATCCTTCTGTGCTTTATCTACTTATGTTGTTGAGCTTCCAAACATAGCCCAGGAGAGATACACCTACTACCCCCATGCTAAGTCCCCCTAAAATAAAGTAATGAGAAAAAAGACCAACACTAAAAACTAAATTATGAATATTTCAATACACTTGAAGAGAGTTTAAAATCATTGGGAAATGTTCACATTAGATGTGAAAACCAACTTCCTGTGCTGGAAACTACCCACTAGCATAATAGGAAGAAGACCAAAACCTTTTACTTAATAAAACAAGTCTTCTGGATTCCAAAGGGGGTGACGGAGATAGCAATGGATAAAAGATAAAAGAAAAATCCCATTCATAAATCTCAGAAGTCAGACAGCAGGGACAAGGAGAATAAGCCAGAACTATGGGGGAAATAAATAGGATATTTTAGGGGTGCCTGTCTCAGATATACTCTCTCAGTTAATGAGTATGATTGTCACAATAAAGAAAGAAGAGGTAGAATCGGCCAGGCGTGGTGGCTCACACCTGTAATCCTAGTGCTCCGGCAGGCCAAGGTAGGAGGATGGCTTGATCTCAGGAGTTCAAGACCAGCCTGAACAAGAACGAGACCTCATCTCTACTAAAAATAGAAAAACTAGGCAGGTGTCATGATGCACACCTGTAGTCCCACCAACTCAGGAGACTGAGGCAGGAGGATCACCTGAGCCCAGGAATTTGAGGTTGCAGTGAGCTATGATGACACCGCTGCAATCTACTCAGGGCAACAGAGCGAGACTCTGTCAAGAAAAGGAAAAAAGGGAAGGAGGGAGGGACGGAGGGAAAGAAAGACAGAAAGAGACTATTTCAAAAGGATAAAGAAACAATAACAACAAAAAATTTAAGCAAAGTGGCAGATGGCTAAATGCTCCAAATGACGATGATAAAAAACAAAACTGGCCCCCTAGAATAGATATCTAGGCAAACTACACACAAGTGAATGGAAGGCAAGCCAAGTCACCCACTAGCATATCTGCAAATATGCTTGAGAAAAATGGGAGCTTTTCCAGGCAGATAGCTGCTAAACAGGGCAATCAAACATGGGTGGAATACAATTATTCATTCGTTTATCATTATCTTATCAAGCCCCTATCATGCAAGGTACTTTTGCTTATGAGAGTCAATAGTACATGAAATCTTACCAAAGAGGACTAAATGAAACAATCGCCACCACAACAAAAATGTACTGAAAGCCTTTTAGTACCAACAGTACTCTGAGTACTTACTACATTCCAGATGTTATTCTAAATGGTTTACAGTAAAGCCTTTATGGAGATAGGCATTAGTATGTATCTTCGTTTTTCAGAGGAGGTTAAATAAATAGCCCCAAACCCTGAAGCCACTAAATTCTAGACACTTCGCATAAACTGTCTCACTTTTTCACTACACAGATTTAAAAACTGAGTCTCAGAGAGGTCAAGTGACCTGCCCAAAGTTATACAGCTGATAAGCAGCCACAGCCAGTGTTCAAACCAGGTACATGGGACTTAAAAAAGCATCTGCTCCCTCTTATGTTACCATGTGATGTTCCTAAAACAACATCTTCAACAGAATTAAAAAGAGGTAAGAAAAAATGCCACCTTGCAAATGGTGGCTCCAGCTAACTGAATGAAGGAAGACAGAAACAGTGGCAGAGAGCTCCAGCGCCAGGACTCAAATCCCGGCCATGCCAATATCAGGCATGTAACTCTGGGCAAGCTGCTTGATTTAACCATGCCATGCCTCAGTTTTCTCATCTGCAAAATCAGGTAACAACTGTACCCTCCTCATGGGAGTGGTTGTGAAGATTAAAGAATTAGAACAGTGTGTGACACAAAGCAAACATGGATAAGGTCCTTACCCCAATCCACTCGGCTGTGATTGCGCTGTTACTCAGGAGTCTGGGCAAAAGCCGTGACCTGGGGAAAACCAGGGCTCTTCCTTATGGTAAAATCAGAGCTTCCCTGTGATAGACTGCTCCTGACAAAGTGATTCCAAGCATGAAAATCTGTCTTTTCAGATGATCCTGTGAGGCTTGGAGCTCTAAAAGCTGCTCTCTCCTTCCACCATGCTTCTTCCTTTGTAATCTCAAAAGTATTCACCAGTAGTGCCTAGCCATGCTTAGGCAGGGAGACTATATGGAGATTTGAAATAGCAGAAGTCTGTGGTTCATGAAGACAGAGATGGGAAGAGGTTCCCTTATGGAAGGAAAACTGAGTTGAAGCCCAAACCCCACCAGACATCCTGAAAAGCCTGTGGCTCAAGAGGATCAGTGGGCACTGGCAGGAAAGTTGAGCAGTAGCCACTAACAAGCAAGTGCCATGTGTGGGGCCTGCATTGAGCAGACCACATGGAGCTGGCTGCCCAGTGAATGGGGGAATGCCAGCCTTGCCTGCTGCTCCTAGATTCAAACTGCAGCCCCAAAGAAGCCACCTCAGTTTGGGGAAGCGGCCTCTCATGGGGGAGCTCCTCTTGGTTGTAAGAGGTAAGTAAGGAGTTGCTCTCTTGTTTATCACTAAACCTTCCCCAAACCTGCTCCTCCCCCACCTCCAACCCCCAGTTTTTTACACAGGCATTTATGCAGGATTGGAGACTCAGGTCACCTAGCACCGGTCTCCCTTGTGTCTCCATCAATCACCAAACCCTGTATGTTACAGTGCTGTTTTGAAACACTACCTACACCTACCCTTTCCTCTTTCTTCCATGGTTATCGCTGAGTCCAGACCCAAACGTGGTAAACTTTAAGAATAGCTTCCTGGCTGCCCTTCCAACTCCCATCACTGCTCCTGGCTTCAACCACCCTGTAAATCCACACTTGACTCATCTGCTTGGACTCCCAGTTCCTCATTCCACAGCTTAGAAATCCCTGGTGGCCCAAATAGTTTCCTGGTTCCTCTCTATAAAAACTAATCTTTAGTACCTATTTATCAATATCTCCCACCTCCCATCCTCCAAACCATGTACCCCATTTAACTTCCCATTATCCTAGTCAGTTTCCTTGCAGCTTCTTGGACATATTATGTTCCTTTTTCCTTCTGCAGCCTTATGCACATTGCTCCCCTTGTCTGGGACACCAGCTCCAGCTGTTCTCTTAGCCCTACTCAAACCTTCAACCCATTCTAGCCCCACTAAGGAAGCCCCTCTTGATCACACCTGCCTCAACTTACTTCTTCCACTTCTGAATTCCTCCAACACTTACATTCTGCATCACTCCATTTTATGTAATAATAACATTACTGAATATTTAGTACACCATTCCAAGTGTTGTATGATTATTTAATCCTTACAAGAACCGGATGGAATTATTTTCATTTTATAAATGGATAAACTGAGGCACAGATAGGCTAACTGGCCCAAGGTCACACAGCAGAAAATCCTGGAGCCAGGATTCAACCTTGTGCCAGAGCCCACACTCCTAACCACTATATAATAATTATAAACTGCTTCATACTGCACCATAATTATAATTTACTCAATAGCAGGACTCATGCCTATATTCCCTATAGCCAAGCCCCAAAACTGCACCCTACCTAATACTCCAGAACAGATGACAGGAAGCAAGGTCAAACCCCTAAGAAGGGACTGGTTCTGGTGTTTAGCAGCAGCTGGAAGAACTTTTCTCTTTCTGGGAGGTTGGGGAGCAGTGGTATAGCAAGGCTGTGAATGACCCATAGCACCTTTTAAATAACTAATGTGAATGTTCCAGTATAAAATCCACCTCAAGTACAGAGACAGAACACACTTTGTCTTTGTCTGCATATTTTGCACCTCAAAGTCCACATCCCAGGGGTCTAGGATTCTACAATGAGGTATTCAAATTAACTGCATGACAAATTAGAAGAGGTCACAAAACAATTCCAAAGGTTACATTTTGGGAACTCCATGAATAAGAGAGATTGGGAACACTATACTTTCAGTGTACTCTAGAGAAGCTTCTGGGGAATTCCTTCTCCCTTAAACACAATCCAACACAGGCATGGATGGTCAAGGGAGACCGAGGGTGGCCCTCAAGGAGCTTACCAGCTACTGTAGCTAGTTCCCTTGCTGCTACCCACAGAATGGGGGTTTGCTCCTGAAAGTCCAAGACCTCGGCATGCCCTTCCCTTCTCACGGGTGAGCACCTAGTATTTGGGAATGTCAAAGCTTCTTTACTATAATTTGTGATCAACAGAAGATATGAACCACACCTGACCAAGAACTACACAAATCCAATCTTAGTCATAATTTTACTTCATATTAGCTTAGGATAGGGTAATGCATATAATGAGACTTGAGTCTTTTATAGCCTCCTCTAGTTTTACTTCCTAATTCCATTCCTGATGAAAATCCCTCAAATGCTCCCTAAAGCAGAGTTTCTTAACTTTGGCACTACTGACATCTTTAGCTAGATAATTCTTGGCTGTGGGAGACTGTCTTGTGCATTGTATGAAATTTATAGCATCCCTATCCCCTAGATGCCAGTAGCACCCACCTTCCCAAAGTGTGACAACCAAATACACCTCCAGGCATTGCCAATGTCTTAGAGTGAGGATGCCAAAATTGCCCCAGTTGAGAATCACTGCTCTGAACACTAAAGAAAGCTTATTTTGGTCTGAATCCCAGAAAGTACCCCTCCCTTCATCCAATATCAGGCTGAAACTACTTTTCCCCATTTTCTCAAACCCCACACACCCTTCCCAAGGATTCTATTGACAAAGTTACTTGTACTAGATTCTCCAATTCCTGGCAAGAAAGCCCTTCCTCCAGTGTCTTGTCACTTACGCCTCCTTTATGCTTTCTCAACTATTTCTCTAGAAAGGTTCTAAGTTTCCTACTCAGTTACCCCTAGGCCTTGTTGAGTTGCCTACTTTAACAAATTATTCTTCAACAATAAAGAGGCAAAAGATCTATATAATTAGGCAGGAAAAATAAAAGTGATAGAGGTAATTAAGACTCTCCTAAAATCAGGTAGTATGAATAAATATATTACTAGATTTCTCTGCCTTTGTCTCTCTAGTCCTTTTGTCTCCTACTCTACATCCTTTATCATTTCACAAAGATTTTCTTGAAATAGCAGGAGCCATCCATTTGGAAATCCAAAAGCCCCTACGCCAACGGTTGCCAAACCACATAAAGAAAGAGCAGTACTGCAGGGAAATATGAAACTCAAACTAAATAAGTTACCCCTGAAGAATGTCTTCTTTAGAAAGGGTTAAAGCATGAAAAAAACAGGAAAATGCATTTGCAGAAGCTTTTTGGAAGGCAGCTATGCTAATCACTATAGAGGCTTTTTGGAGTAGAGAATGTATACAAATCTTCAAACATTTTATAATGGGTCCTGAGGACTATAGCAGGTCCTGAGGGCTGTAAGATTCAGGTCTCTGGAACATATAAGTGCGTAATAACTAGAAACCTTAAGATGGCTGAAAGAAAAGCTAAAGGAAAAATGTATGTAAAAATCAGACCCTGACTAATGTCTATCAGATTTCATAGACCTGGCTGGCTGGTTTATATTAACACCCATAAATACCAGGGAAAAGAAACACACACACACACACACACACACACACACATATATCCCTCTATTCTATGCCATGTACAATAGATGCTGGGGAGCTGTGGGCCAAGCCAACATTCCCAATGTATTCAATGTCCACACAGTTGGTTTTTTTGAAACCCTCCTCTCAATTTCTGACACCCCTGACTCTGCAAGAGGACTTGGGCCATCAGAAAAAAGTGCAGACATCCCTCAAACAGCTTGCAGCTCTTTCAGTATGCAGTAGTGAGGGCGATGGGGAATAGTACCCAGGGGCAAGGAGCAGCATAGAGCCCAACACTGGGCACAACACATGTACTTAAATAAGGATCCATCCTCCTCTCTCCATCTGAATTCAGGAATCCTTCCTTCTGGTCTCAGTGGAAAAAAGGCACTTCTCTTCTCAGGCTCTATCTCCCCTATAATGTGCTCACTCAATTACATCGATGATGTAACTTGACAAACCTCAGTTTAAAACTACATAAATTAGGCCAAGCATTGTGGCTCATGCCTTAATCCCAGCCCTTTGGGAAGCCAAGGCAGGAAGATCGTTTCAGACCAGAAGTTTGAGACCAGCTTGGGCAACACAGTGAGATCCCCATCTCTATAAAACACACAAAAAATTATCCGGGCATGCTAGTGCATGCCTATAATCCAAGATACTCAGGAGGCTAAGGCAGGGGGATTGCTTGAGCCCAGGAGGTTGAGGCTGCAGTGAGCTATGATCAACACCACTACACCCCAGCCTGAGTGACAGAGCGAGAACCCTGTCTCTGAGGGAAAAAAAATACCAAAACTATATAAATTAGTAGAGCAGTCTAAGCTTGGGCAAGGTACTTAAATTCTATGCCTCTGTTTCCTCATTTGTAAAAGGGCATTTGACTATCTACTTCCCAGGATTACTACACAGAGTAAATAAGATAGAATAGAAAATATGCTTCTCCCAGTACCTGGCACACCGTGAGCATTCAATATGTGATAACTCTTAACACTACTTCAGAAATCTTCAATTTCTCCCTTGCCATCAAGTTCTTCCACTGCCTTCAGATATGGTCAGAACAGATCTCTCAACAGAGGAAAAAAGCTTCACTGGCCCCATCACCCCTCCAGCTACCATCCTATTTCAATTCTTCCTGACTGCCAAACTTTTGAAGTCAGTCTTCTACTTGATGCCCTGACTGTAGACTCACTACCCGTTCACTGCACAGCCCCTCAAGGCAACTACTGGCTTTCCCCACCTTAGTGGCACAGGTTTTCAAAGGTCAGGGATGCACTCAATCACCAACCCAACTTCTGTTTTCATTTTCTTTGATCTTTGAAGCACTTGACAAGGCTGACCAACTTCTCTTGACCACTGTATCATGGTCTTCCTAGACTCCTTCTTCAGCTCTTATGGTTCTTCCTGTTGTGGCGTCTCTGGCTTTGCCCCCGGGGCAATGAAATGCTCAGGGCCCAGCACTCTGGACTCTCTTTCTCTGCACAAGCCTGCTCACAGGGTACACAGTCACCCTCACAGAGGAACCTACCTCAGCTTACGTTAGGACAAATCACAGAGCTACAAGGGC
>VSMD01033961.1:0-79231 GCA_008750895.1 Mirza zaza
AGAAGGAGTGATCAGAGGAGGCGCATGTCAAGTAGGCTGTAGTTGTAAAAGGAAGTGACAGAAGCAATAGATAAAGAAACCCATGCGGGGATACTTACCTGTTTTTCATATCATCTGAGATGTTGATCAGTGGCAAAGATGCCTGAAAAAGTGTGATAGGGTAGATTAAGGTATATGAATAAGTGTTTGTATATAATATAATAAGTGTTTGTATATAATAAGGATGCCATATCCTTTTGTAGTAGGGCTACAAAAACTACAAAAATAGGAAGGCAGAGGTAAAGGGGAAAGAAATAAGGTAATTTTAATCTGCTAGCTCCCATAGGTTCTATAGCAGTTGACATAGAAGAAAGAAATACATAGGAAGAATATATTAAAAACTACAGAATTCCAATCAGTGAAGCAGAAGCATCTCCATGACAAGGATTGGAAGCAACTGGCAGAGCAGGATTGAATGGATTCTGAACAAATACAGTAAACACCCAAGGAACATTATCTTCAGTAACTAAAATCCCAGGTATTAAGGATGTTGATGAGAATCTTTAGATCCACAGAGAAATTAGACTGATTTTGATACCTGTGTCAGGAGAAAAAGTACCAAGACTACACAGAGGGCCTTAGGGAGATTTCAGTGAATGCATCATGATAAGGATATATACTAGTGCACAGGGTCAAATGAATTCAAACATCTGAATCACTGAAATCAACCAGAAAAATAGAGGAAATGAAGTTGGAATGAGAGATTAAAAAGAAAATTAATGGCAAGAAAATAGAGCAACACAGCCTTGGCACTATATCAGGAGTTGGCAATTTTTTTTTCTATAAGAGCAAGATAGTAAATATTTTTAATTTGCAGGCCATATGGTCTATGTTGAAACTACTCCACTCTCCCAATATAGTACAAAAGCAGCCAAAGGCAACATATAACAAAGGAGTGTGACTGTTCCAATAAATCTTTTTTTTTTTTAATTTCAGCATATTATGTGTGTACACATCTTTAGGTTACATATATTGTCTTTTGCCCCACTCGAGTCAGAGCTTCAAATGTGTCCATCCCTAGACAGTGTGCACCACACCTATTAGGTGTGAATATGCATCCCCTCCTACCCCCTCCCACCTGCCTGACACCCGATGAATGTTATTTCTACATGTGCACTTAAGTATTGATTAGTTACATCAGTACCAATTTGATGGTAAGTACATGTAGTGCTTGTTTTTTCATTCTTGGGATACTTCACTTAGTAGAATGGGCTTGAGCTCTATCCAGGATAATATAGGAGGTGCTAGATCACTATCGTTTTTTTGTGATTGAGTAGAACTCCATGGTATACATATACCACATTTTATTAATCCAGTCATGTACTGATGGGCACTTGGGTTGTTTCCATATCTTTGCAATTATGAATTGTGCTGCTATAAACAGTTGAGTGCAGATGTCTTTTTTACAGAATGTCTTTTTTTTTCCTTTGGGTAGATGCCCAGTAATGGGATTCTTGGATGAAATGGTAGTTCTACGTGTAGCTCTTTGAGGTATCTCCATATTACTTTCCATAGAGGCTGTGCTAGTTTTCCGGGGTACGAATGTTCCTATCTCTCCACATCTACACCAACATTTATTGTTTTGGGACTTTTTGATAAAAGCCATTCTACTGGAGTTAAGTGATATCTCATTGTGGTTTTGATTTGCATTTTTCTGATGATTAGATGTTGAGCATTTTTTCATATGTTTGTTGGCCATTTCCACCAGGAGACAAGCAGCCCACTCTCTACGAATTCATGGCATTCTGTGAAAACATCCTGCATGTTTAGGATTTCAATAGACTACACAAGTTTGAAATAGGGAGAGAGAGGGTTAACCATCTGCAATGTATGAATTTTATTTTAAGATTAACTAATGATAAGCTTTTACAGACAAGGCCTAAAAACACACCAGAGGTGGCTCAAGGAAGCATCTGAATATACCAGGCAGTCAGAAAATGTGCTCCAGGTGTGGAAGACAAGGACATTGCTGGGCCTGCTGCAGTAATGGAATGGTGTGTAACTCTTGTAATGAAAAAGGTCATACCTATGCAAACTTCCTGAAATCGTGCCAGCTGGGGATGTAGATAGTCCCATGGGCCCAGCTGCACTGGCCCAGAAAGAAAGGAGCTGTGACACAGTTGAGCTGGTCACACCTGCTTCAGTGGATGGAGATGCAGGAAAGACTAAAGCTTTGAAAGGCATCACTTGCTAAAATACACGGAAAGGAAAATGAATAAGGTGGATTTCAGTTTTTGGATGGAACAGATTGCTGAATAACAAAATAAAAGAGCTAGAGTGAACAACACCTAGAGTGAGGCAAGTCAGGGGCAAGGGAGTTGCAAAGATAGTTCCTGCCGAGGAAGGAGACGAGCAGGGACGTTTTAGTAAAAATGGGCTTGTATGAGGGCTATAGGAGAGGGAAGTGGGGAGAGAGGACAGAGAGAAAAGGCCCCCCTCCCACTCTCAAAGAGAGTTTCCCCCAGGAAAGCCACACTAAGGAGGCCCAGGAGCAGAAAATCTGATCTCAGAGGAAATTGAACCAGGAAGTCAAAGGGGAAAATAAAAGGAGGAGTTCAAGAAAGTCTCCAAAGAGTATTTCAATCAACAGAAAAATGTAGCACAATGTTATTGAAAGTAGAAATATGTACTGCTGCTAGCAGAGGAATAAAGAACTCTAAGGGAGGAAGGGAAGGATAGGAGATGGGAAGGGAATGAGTGTTTATTATGTTGAGTTTGTGGGGAACCAGAATGCAATTTAAGTTTTGAAAGATTTGAAGGAGATTGTTTGCTTTTCTGGGGAGGAATTAAAAATAGTTCAGCATCTCATTCAATTCCAGCAGCCATTCTCCCCAAAATACCCTACAAATGTAAGATATTGTTATATATTCACATTTATGTCCTAAAGTACACACTTGCTGTCAAATACTAAATTAGTCAATGTAATAGAAAAAGATGAGTTTAATACATGCATAATGAAAAAGCAAATATATATAATGTATGTATATATACAAACACACATATATATACATGTATGTATTATGTATTACCATGCTAGTGCAAAAGGTTAATTAGCAATTATGAGTACCTATTAGATACTCAATTCATTTATTAAAATAAACAAAGGATGAAAAAAATCAATAATGCAAATGTGTGTCTGAATCATTATTCACATAGCTCGGCTACTCATTTACTGATGTGTAAGAGGGAGATAGTAAAGCCATATAGTTGAGGATTTGTCCCTGATTGGAATAAAAAACTGGGCTTTATGACTGGCATATTGCTATTTCTAAAGACAACTAAATAGTTTCCTCTTTTGGGCAACATTACTCCTCGTACTTCTTTTTTACACATTTCAGTTGTTTTTCTTCAATTGTTTATTTAACTTTTCAAAGTCTGAATTTACTTCACTCTGTCTATTACCGTCAGTTTCTTTTCCTCTGTCTCTTACCCATCTACACGGCAGAGGAGAGAGTCTGGGCCCATTCTGAGAACAGAAAGCTTCTGGGGTATAATAGGATAGCACAGGAAGGGCACCTGCTCTCTTAACAGGAGTCACATGTACATATGACAAAAACTGCCTCTCTCTCTGTATTCTATCCCCATAGCAACCTCAGTGAGACACTTGCTGTTTTGTCTTTCTTTGCTTTTGCTATTAAGATTACTGGACATTATCATGTACTGTAAAAATTAACATCAATTATTTAATACTTAGGAGGAACACAACACACAAAGGAGGCATTCTTTCTTAATTATTTGGCTACTGGATCATTAATATTTCAATGCGTTTTTGATTGATAAAATAATTAACTTTTTTAAAAATATAGACTTTTCCAGACCGTATTCATTAGTCTTCCTGCTATTCTACTTCCCCTTAACACTGTATATACCACAAATCAACATAGTCATCATGTCTGTCTTTAACTTAAAGAATTTGTCATCTGATACTGATTGATTTTGAAATCATCCTATTAATGCTATTAAGTCCTAAATGAACCTCCTAGAAGATGACCTTACCTGAGAGAAAAGATTGGAGAAACATCATCAGGAATTACTAATGTAATTGATAAATAAATGTAATTATAATTGATAAATATATGACATGTAATTGATAAATATATGACATAATATGGGAATGATATATCTCTATGTATCTATCTATATAGTCTAATTTTTAGTAGCTAGAGACCTGTAAGCAATATAACATATAAACATTATAAATCGTTCTAAAAAATGTCTAAGGTATTAAACAGATGGCTTGTGAACAAATAGAGACCATTCATTCAATAGCATTTTTTGTACACCTACTTCATGTCAGAGGCATTGGATTTAAGTAGATCTTATAGGCAGTGCTTTTTTCATGATCTTTCCCTTAGAAAGATCATGATCTTTTCATGATCTTTCCTTTAGAAATATAAAGGTGAGTCATTACTCTAATTTAATTGTATATTTTTACAGAAATATTGTTTTATGAACACATAATTGAAGGAGCAGATAAAAACAACTTCTCAGTATTAATTTTATATTAAAGTATAATAACTGTAACGTTGACTACTAGCCTTTGATAGAAAATACGCTTCTAGCTCCTTAGATTACTTGTTTTGTAGTTTAAAAAACAGTCTGTGCAACCAAAACCATCCTCTGGAAGGTTTAAAAATGCATCTCTTTTTAAATTTTTATATAGATTTCAAATCTCTAAGAGAGAAACATTGTCATAACGTAATAATCTTTCAAGACTTTCTCCTCAGAGTCTAAACTGCTTCAAGTTTAAGACAACTTTCTCCTTAATCAAATGAACATTTTATGTAACTATAATATTCCATTGTATTAAGATAAATCAAGTTTGCCTCAAAAATTTAAATTTGGGCAGATTCTTCTTTGGACAATTTATCTGCTATATTCTTCTAATTCTGAAGGAATGTACTTTCCTTAGAGTTCAGAATTCCGTTGGCTTTCTGAGAATAAAAATGCGAGCAACTCATTATTCTTGCCTGTGGGGAAAGGAGCAAGGAGGGATAAAGGAAATCCAAGGGTAATCCCTAAGACTTATTTTAATGATTACTTTCAAGTCCTTTAATAAAGCCTCTGTGGCAAGGCTCACGATGGACAGGCAGGAGTGGCTGTTGTTTCTGTTTTGTCCCCTCTCCCGCCTCTGGACACACTGGTGCTGAGAGGACTCCCCTCCTGAGTGGCACAGAGGAGAGACATCACCAGAAGACTGGCAGAGGGGAAGCTTTGGGATGGAGCTAAGTATACACATAAAACACATCTTTCTCCAATCTGCGATTCTACTGTACTCCGTTCTAGTTCTTTCTCTTCCCTTCCCACGTTGAATTGTAGTGAGGGAGGTAGATGTCTGCCAGATCCCTTGTCATTGATTCATTAAACACATATTTATTGAGTGCTGCTTATGTGCAAAGCCCTGGGAGTCACTGGAAAATAATGGAGATTGCATCTTTTTGAGCGTGTCTTATTTTGGTGCCTTTAAGTTACCCTTAAAAGGGTCAGAATCTTCCACGGGTTCAATGTGTGGGGTAAAACTGCCGTCTAAAGCAGCCAAAGGTATAGGGTCTTTCCAGGCCCCCTGCAAGCACTGTTCTCATTCCAGTGGGACACATGTTTGTCTGTGAGCAGGCATAGTTTTCTGGCCATTATTTCTGTTCTATTTCTTTTTTTAATGACAGGAGTATGGGTATGATCCCTCCTTTTAAGGGTACCTGAGATCTGTTTTAGTCAAGCGAGGTAAGACAAAGAAATCACTGTGATGAAGGAAGAAGTTTTTTATTCTTATAGCTCCTTGGACGCAGGAGGTACCCCATGCCACACCTGGCAGCACCAGGGTGGGAGGGGAGGCAGAGGAAGTGAGGGGAAAATAGGGGCCAAAGCCTGTATGGAGGCTTTCCTGGAAAGGAATGGGAGAGGCAGAATAAGTATGTTTAAGATTCTAGTTTGAATAATTGCAGTGGGCTCTGGGTTACATACAGGGGCTGTCTCCAGTTGTTTATCCCTGAGGCTGGCATGATTAGGGAAATAGTGGCCCTGAGGGTGAAAACACTATGGAGAGGTAGTTGGGGATTTGGGTTCTAGATTGATTGATTTGCATATGGAAGATGCATTCCAAGGAAAGTTTGCTGTTTCTAGGAATTAGCTAAACCTCTGAGGGGCAGATAGTCCCCAAGAGGTCAGAAAATAAAAAAAAAAAATGCTTAATAAACCCTCTTAGATTTATAATCTCTGTTTCTAAATTTACTCATTATTTTGAACACTTGCTCTGGTTCAGACTAGTTAAGTTCTATGCTATGGATCATTTCTAAGCTTAGCTCATTTCTTCTTACAGTTATATCTCTTCATGCCAACAATTGGTTAATGGTTTATGATGACTTTATCATATCCACTGACTTAGTACATACATATGCACACACATGCACGCACACGCAAAGGTATTCATTCTAATACTGCTAGTAAAGACAAAACCTGGGAATAACTTAAATATCTTTAGAGACTAGATTTGTTAAATAAATTATGACATAGCCATAGGATAGGAAGAAATGCAGTATACAATTTTTAAATCATATTTTTGAGCAATATTTAAATAATTAAAATAATACTCATAATATTCAATGATAAAATTTCAAAACAAAATGTAAGTGTACCAATGGCAATTTTAAAATAAATACGTAGGCAAGTAATCAATAGATACTTAAAGACATATTTATTAGGGTATTATGAAAAGGATGTGCCTGATTCTCATCAATTTTTTTTCCTTTATACTCTTCTGTATTTAGTATTTATTATTTTTGTAATCCAAAAGTACATTTTACTTAACAAGTGAAGGATTTACTGCCTAATAGAAGTGTAACTAAATCATTCATTAAACCGATATTTTTGAGCACCTACTACATGTAGGCGCTATGATAGATAAGAAGAATTGTTATGAAAACTTCCTGCCTTCCTGGAGTTTAGAGTGATGAATGCTGATAAATGAATAGAGGATTGTAGTACCTTAGCCAGTAATTTATACACATTATAAATTACTAGGGTATCTAGTAAAAGCTTATTTAATAATCAGCGGAGACATAGGTTGTCTATACATATTATGACCAAATTAGAATTTTCACATTTTTAGTTCAAACTTCAATGCCATCTGCTGCTTCCCCCTCGTTCTACTTGTACATTGTTTCATAATATTTCAAGAAAGAAATCCTCATCCGCTCAACACAATAAGTCTGTGACTAACTTCTAAACATCTTAGTAGCTTTGAGTCTCTTCTGTTCCTAACATTTAACTTATAATAGTAGCTCTAGCATCTCTGCAGACTTTCTCCAAGTCTCTGGCTGGCATGCTGGAGAATGAAACGATGTTGCATCTAGGGCATGCTAAGTAAATAAATATAGAGGGATCTGGGTGAGCACAAAGAAGCCAGGAGAAAAGGACACATTTTCTGCAGAAGAGTCAGGGCTGGGGGAAACTTACTCAGGAGCAAATGTGGGATTTATGTGAATGGTCAGTCTCAGTTACCAAGCTCAGTGGGCTTCTAATCATAGATGCTTCAGAATACAGCCCATTGCAGGACTCTTGGTGTTATCTGCAGAATGGTCTAATGAACTGAAGTTCAACCCAATCCTAAAAAGTTGCCTGAGGGAGGCAACTGGTTCTCTAATTCAAGGAGCTGCATAGTATCCAAGGAGTATTTTTGACCCACTGAGTCTCAAAGCTAGTCTCTGGAAGGAGAAATGGGGAGTGACCTCATTTTAACAATCACATGGAGGAACAGCTTAGCTTTTGGTGTACAGCCTGCCCTAGCCAGGAAGGACTGAGAGATGTGGACTGGGCTGAGTCCACAGCTAGGACAGTGGCAGATAAAAGTGGGGCATGACATTTTTGCAGCTGGGGGAGATGTCTTTAAGAAAAAGAATGCATTATACAAATATAAAATTAAGTGGAAAAGTGAATATTTAGAATAAAGAAATCAAGACAAAGTTATGAATATAAAAAAGCTGACAATATCACATAATTTAGACATTCTAGAAGAATAACAAGTTACGTTTTAATGAATTAACATTATGATACATGTCAACATTATATTTTTACTTCCTTTTTGATAGATAATCCTGTTCACTTCTTCATGTAAAAATACAATAATTTTGTAAATTTTTTAGAAAGAAAAAAGGGTAAAACAGTTTTCTTAATATGAGGGGTCAACATTTTATAATGATTAATATTATTAGTGATAATTTATTATGATTTTTGATAATATCCCTCAAATTTAAAACTAGTTTTTGGTAATTAGTTTTTCTTAGGATTTTAATGTAAGTTTTATTTACTTCTTTTTATTTCAGTTTACTTTTATTTTTACTTCCACTAAGCTATTCCTTCTTATTATATTTGAATTTTGACACTGTCAACAATTCTGAAAGAAACAGAAAATTAATTTAAAATTTAAAAATTGCATGATTTTAGTTTTATATATGTATAATAAAATCTTATATTTTAATATATGTAAAATATATGTAAAATTTTAGTTTCGAATATGTAAATATATTATTTTAAGCAATGTATTTTAATAATCAAATTAGTCTTATATGACATACCTGATGTTGATGAATATACGCAGAATTTTGTCACTTGAACACTCATTTCTTCAAGCTGTTAAGTCAAGTTAGTGTTCCATTCCAGTGAAGACCTTGAGACTTGAACAGGACAATATGCACTGACATACTGAAACATGATCCAATACATAGGGGTGCATAAAACACAAAATTTCCTGCATAGATGTTCTCATTGTTTATGGTAACATTGCCTGTTTATGCCCTATGAACTGAGAAATTCTGATGCATCCTATTTCATGTTATTCCTGTCAAATAAGAGCAGTATATGACATATTAATAATTATTTATACAACACTATCAAGTATATTCTAGACAATAGAAAATTTCCATTTTTTTCCAAGCATGAGTGATCACTCGTGTGTAAGTAAAAGTTTATACATCTAATGATTAGAATAAGTCCCCACAGTTCTAGTTTTGTACATTTCAAACCTTGTATTTCCGTTATTTATGATAAAATGGGAAGTTGGAATATTCTTGAAATCTATTCCTATGCCATGATGATGACTAGCAATAAACTACTTAGGGAAGGATGTAAATCATATAAAAATATCCCACTGAACTCAGGCTGGATATGTCTTGAACTCCGTGTTTTCTTGGCCAGATGTTAAAATTGTCCACAGTCACACAAATGCCATCTGCAAGTGGGGGCAGAGAAGAGTGGAAAGAGCCAGGAGTTTTAACCAGTTGCACTTATAATACCATATGTTGCTTCGAAATACCTAGTTTTGAAGTACTAAGAAAAGATTTGGAAACAAAGTAAGGGTCTTCTTAAATTAAGTAAGCAAGAGGCTGTTACCCTGAGGCTGTCTTCATACTTTCAGTTCCTATGTGAACAAACCACAGCCTAAGTTAGGAGTATATTTTTGTAACAAATAGCCAGGTTTCAGCCAATCACAAGGAGCTGAGCTTCAGCCAATCACAGGCAGAAAACTGATCAGACCAGTCCCAAGGCAAATGCCTCATCTCATCATCCCCAAATAAGGCAGAGGCCTTGCTGTAACAAATAAGATGATTTTTCTACTTTGCTTCTGTATTTGGCCTATAAAAGCTCACTTCTCATGCCTCTGGGTGGAGTTCTCCGAACTTCTTATGGTTCTGAGTGCTGCTCCATTCAAGAATTGTTCTTGACTCAAATAAACAGTTTAATTTATCTAAAGTTTTTCTTGTAATAGTTTGTAGCAAGTAGAGGGCATGTTAATTTCTCTGTTGTGTTATCTCACAGAATTAGGTAATCTCACATTTAGATCTGTTTTCTGTTGCTGGGCAACAATTCACCACAAACTTAGTAGCTTAAAGCAACACGTGTTTGTTATTTTAATAAGGGAAACTCCTATCTACCATGTTTCCCCGAAAATAAGACAGGGTCTTATATTTATTTTTCCTCAAGAAGACACCATAGGGCTCATTTTCAGGGGATGTGTTATTTTCCCCTCAAAGACTCAGCTTGCAGCATCAGCATGGCCGGGACCTGACAGGGGGAGGCGGCCTTGTTGGTGGGGCTGCCCACACCTTTCCCGTCACCTCTGGGATAGTAGCTGTCATGATGGGGCAGATGAGAAGGGCTGCTCATCTTCTTTACTGCTTTGCCACGAAATGCATGGGTTGTGCTGTATAGCCACGCCCATCACTAGGTCTTATTTTCGGGGTAGGGCTTATATTGTGCAAATGCTTAGAAATCCTGCTAGGGCTTATTTTATGGGTAGGTCTTATTTTCGGGAAAACACGGTATTACTTGGTGCATCAGGCACCTGAGACCCCCACTTATCGGAAGACCCACATCAGCATAACACTAACCTGTTTCCTGGCCCATCAACTAGTCTATTGCCGGGCATCAGCATAACACTAAATCTATTGCCTGGCACATCAACATAATATTAACCTGTTGCATGACACATCAACTAACCTACACCTGGTACTCCACCCCTCGGGCCACCTCAACTTAATAAAAGTGGGAAAAATCTGGTAGACAGTGCTCAGAATTTGGTGGTGAGTTCCCTCTGAGCTCGCCAGCGAAATAAATTTTGATTCTCCAACTCTCTGTGTGCCGCTCAGTTTGTCCTCAGGACCACCCACTGTAACACTTGCTGGAACAATTTCACAATTCTGTACATCAGAAGTCCTGCATAATTTAGCTCCACTCCTCTCCCCTTTGTCTCTCCACTCTCTTCCCCTTTCTTCTCTTTTTTCTTCCTTCTTATATTTCCCTCCTTTCTCCTCCCATTCCTTCTCTCTCCTCTTTTTCTTGGTTGTCTACACTGTGGAGTTAGTCTTGCCTGAGCCCCTGCTAATACTGCAGGATACTCTGATTTGGGTAGCAACCTCTCTGGCATTAATGCTCCCCTGTTGTTGAAGTGTAGTTCCCACTTTGCCAGTATCTGTCCAAGGAGAGGGAGACTGAGGCAGACGCTGGACTGCCTACATTTTCTTTTCCTGTTTCCTTTCTTTCTTCACAATCAACCTTAGAAGAGGAGGCAGCCATATTTCCCTTTTCTTTCTGAGGTATCCTCTAATGCACCCAGGTTCGAATGACTGTGCTCCACTTTATATATCACACCCACTCTCCTCATGGTCAGGCATTAGCAGGGATTGTTAGCATAAGTGAGAGAGATCAGGGTAGTGCTTTTCAACCTCAGCACAACTGACATTTGGGGCGGGGTAATCCTTTGTTGTGAGGCTGTCCTAATCATTGTAAGATGTTTAGCAGCATCCCTGGTCTAGAGCCGCCACATGCCGGCAGCACAACCCTTCCCCTCCCAGTCGTAACAACCAAATAGATCTCCAGACCTGGCCAAATGTCCCCTGGAGGATAAAATCACCCCCATTTGAAAACCAGTGGTTTAGAGACAAGGGTAACTAAAATGAAAGAATTGAAAATAGGTATTAGGTTTTCCATTTTTAGGTTAAAAAACTGCCAAAGGTCAAACAAGTCTTAAACAGCAGAATGGGAAACCATAACCAAGCCTGGCTTCAAACTGTGAAGCCTCAGGCTAATTGCTTTCTTTTAGTTTATGTATATTGCTTGTTTTTAGGAAGTTGGGTTGAGCCGGCTGATCGCAGTAAATTTTTGGGATGAAACAAAAGGGCAAGCACATAAGGGGCCAACCAATCGATGTAAAAGGCAAGGGCATGGGCACAAGGGGCCAACCAATCAATGTAAAGGGCAAGCGTGTGGACAGGTTATGCACCTAGGGTATAAAGTGTCCCACAGTGCGCAGGGTCTTTGTCCCAATAGAGGCCGCCATATTGGTGCTCTGGGACTTGGACCCTAGCTCGAGCTAGTCAATAAAACTCCTTTTGATGATTTCAGCCTCAGTGACCCTGTCTCTTTGTTCTGTGGTCCTACGGTTTCCCGCTCTAACAAAAACTCATATCCAGGGCCAGTGGAGAGTGTTACTATGTGCTCATTGTCTCCTTCAGTCCACATGAGCCTCAGGTGACATTAGCATCACAGGAACCTGGGAGAAAGAAGTACCGACTGGGAGAAAGAGAGCAACAACAATAGATGCATCAAGCACACCTGCCCATTCCTGTGAGGATCGTATCCGACTGCCTTAGCTGGAAATTCCTCCTGGAAGAAAGGAGGGTAGAGCGCAGGTGGGGAGCCCTTAGAGTCTCAACATGCCTGATTGCCTGAGACTCAGAACTGCTAGTGAATCAAGAGGCACTTCGTTTCCCACAAACATGAGAGGAGACTGGCGTGCCTCTGATCATACATAAAGCACGAATGTGCCTCACACAAAGCACGTCTTGTATCTTTAGCAACAACAACAAAAATGCTTTAAACAAAACACTCTTATTCTTTAAAAAATCATTTTCTGAACTGTTTGCATGCTAGAAACTTGAAACCTAGTCTCCAGTCTCAAGGCCCAGCACAGGAACTAGCAGTGAGTACACGATTGACAAACTTTCACTGGATAAATTCAGGCTGCCCCTGTGCCAGGTCCTCTTGACATTGTGTCAGTAACCACATATGACATCCTGCAATTAGTTTTTTTTTCCTTCCTTTTCTCACTTCATTTCTTTTTAGATATGAAAGTCTGATGTTTGGCCCATAGTGACTGTTGACCCATAGGGGAAGACTTCCCTCCTTAAGCAAGTAAAAACATTCTCATGTGAGTGACAGCCTGGGAGAGTTGTTTGAAGAGCAAACATGTGGGAAAGGCCAGATCCTAATTAACAAGCTGGATCCACAGAGGAACACCTACCAATGATGAAACCGAGGATCTGAAAATACACGGACTTGGGTTCACATGACAGCTTCATGATTCACTGGGCAAGTCATTTAACCTCCCTAAGTTTAGTTTCTCCTTTTGCAAAATGGGCAATCTGTAATTTTTAGTAATGTCACAAAGCTTATTTGAATTAATATAGAGCAGTTAGCACATTGCTGTCTATATGAAAACATTCATTTTGTTGGAATAAAGTCCTGTAATAAATATTTGTTCTTATTAGTTGTGAATACTAAGGGCTTATGATTTTTTTCAGGCTTTAGTAGGAGTGAAGACAGGACACCAGGCCCTCCTCATAAATCCTAGTGATAAACTCCCCTTGAGTTCCAGGTTAGAGATTTAATCCAGGCATGGCAAAGAGATCTCAACTTTCAGTACCACACTGAACAAATGATTGGATTTCCTAGACTGTATTTTTGTAAGGCTTCCAAAGACATGTCCCAGGTCATTAGGAAAGAAGTCCGGTGATGAATTGAGAACATCTGCTCTGAGTAGAAGAAGAAGAAGCAAGGGCTGAGAATTCTCCATGTATGAACCTGCCTATGGCTCTTCGTATATGGTGGGGTGTGATAGATAACACTTCTTAAAATTATGCAGTTTGAAAAAGATCTTACAGTATGTTCTCTATTAAACTACATTTGCTATATTCTGGAATCCAATTTAGCCTTCCATGAGGGCTCCCATGGCAAGTGTACAAAGTGAGGGGGTGGGGTGGGATGGGGGGGTGGTTATGAGGAACAGTCAGTTCCCCCAGAGGCAGGTGATCACAGGGTGCATTGCATGTAAACCTATAACATAAAATAATTAAAAATAAAAATATTATTAAGTAATAATAATAAAATAATGTTATCTAAATGTTGTTCTCATTTTTATTGTCACTATGCTCCAGCAATTTTTAAAAAATGTCAGTGAAAAATTCCTCTTTCTAAAAAAATGTTTTGCTGGTCTTAGTGGCACTATGGTTACTGTGAAGTTTTTAATAATATATACCTAAGCCCCAACACATTTGAAATATATGCCTCTTAATAAACATTGTATTTTACTGGAAGTTAGCTTGGAAAACCCCAGTTATGTACTTGGTCCCCAATGTTCATGGACTCAGACAGCCACACTCATTTTAATAGGGAGCTGTCAGAGCAGGTAAGTCAGTAAACAGTTCAGAGTCATTCAGGCTTGTCTTGGGGACAGCCCTTATCTCCCACAATTGTGTACTACATATTTCTGTATTGAGACAGCAAATTTGAAATAACGATAGCAGAGTGGTGGTAGAGATGAAGGAATGGAATTTAAGTTGCTTCAATTCTGTTTTTATAGGTGCAAATCATTCTGTGAACTTGGAGAAATTTATTCTTTTGGAAGCATGTTTCAGGCCTCTTTCTTTCCCCTTCTACTAATGAATGTAATTTAAATTATTAATCAATTACTTTGTTATAATTAGCATTATTTACTGGCATGGCTATAAATTAGCATAATTTAATAAAAGTTTTTTGATACTATTATTAATTAGTGTTTATTTTCATTGTTAATGGTGAAAATAATTTGGGCATACAGAAGAGGGAAATGCTAAAAAGTTATCCATCGTAGATGTCAGATACATGTGGTATGCTACTGCTTTTGAAATTCCTTCTGCCTTCACTACTCCCTTGACTGTCACTTTATTGGGGACAGACTATTCAGTAACTGCTGACTGTAACATTTTCTCCATCTATGTTATTATGCCTTTAAGCAAGTCAGTTTTTCGTTGTAAAAATGGCCCTGAATTTTATAGAAATGAGTCCTATTTGCTTTTGACAGTCATACAATCACTCTTTCATATTAAACTGTAAAAGTAACTCCCGCATTAATCTGTACAGAAACATAGATACAATTTTTTGCTAATATGTGATTTTTGTTATGAACTATAATAATCATCTATCAAAGACTACAATATACTAAGACTTAGCATAATGTATTGTTCCTTACACCAAGGAATTGACATTTAAAATAGATGTAATAGAGGCATACAGATGGTGAGGATAACAATGCCAAATGCTGCTTTCTTACAGGGAAAATGGCTTTGAAAAAAATGCACACGCATAGGTACACAAATATGTAGTATAACCAGGACGTCATGCAGCAGATTATTAAATATAGAACATAATTATCTAAATACCTGTTGCTCTCATTAAGGAAGGGTCTTTTGGAGACTGTATACATATTGCCACTATGCCACCATTTTCCATTTTTAAAACTTGTCTTTGCAGCAGATTATTAAATATAGAACATAATTATCTAAATACCTGTTGCTCTCATTAAGGAAGGGTCTTTTGGAGACTGTATACATATTGCCACTATGCCACCTTTTTCCATTTTTAAAACTTGTCTTTGGAATAGAAAGATTCTGTGTTTTATTAATTTTCATATATTGCTATATGCCCTTATACTATATGACCACATGGTTTGGCTCAGATTTATTTGGCCTTTTTACTAGATCGTAAGTTTCTTAAAGGCCAAATCTATGTTCGATAAATGGATGGTACATTTTCAAGCAAAAATATGTGACTAGATCAATAGTTTTCCAACTTTAGATTTGGGGATAGAATGACTGTTTTCAAAGTAAATGAATTGTTACTGCAAGCAGGTCTGATTTCCATAAGCCTCATTGAAGGGCCACCCAGCCTCTGTTGGAGAAAGCAAGATGCTCTGATTCTGCGGCACGGAGGCTTCCCCTGCTCCGCTGGAGCCAGTGAGGGCAGGGCTCCTGGGATTCAGTAGTGCAGCTGGGGATGTCCAGAAGCAGGAGTGGCACTGCTGGCTGCCTGCGTTTGCTCAGTTTTGCCAAAACATTCCTTTACTTCCAATGTCATGAGCATCTGCTTGTGGTATACCAGATACAATGCAAGGGGCTGGATGCAATTGAGTGTCATAAATGTTTATGAAACATGTAATCTGCAAGAGCAACCCTCACTTTCTTGTAAGATTAGAGCACTGTGATAAGGTACAATCTTATTGTATAACATTTTGCAAGGCACTGCACCTATGTGGGGTAAAATAAGAG
This sequence comes from Mirza zaza, assembly GCA_008750895.1. Lineage (NCBI taxonomy): Eukaryota > Metazoa > Chordata > Mammalia > Primates > Cheirogaleidae > Mirza > Mirza zaza. The sequence continues at coordinate 15,894 of VSMD01033961.1, forward strand.
TTAGAGAATCCTCCACAGTCAAGTGAAATTGAGGACCCAGATAAAAGAAACAGCCTCTTTGATGAGGCTGGGATGATAATCCCCACTCTGGAAGCAAACCCTAAATCAGGGGCTTCTCCAAGCGTGGTAACCAGACCTTGGGGATACTCGTTAGGAGATGTCCAGCTTTGAAGAAGAGGCAGACACTGCAATCTGCCTGAAGTCACGAAGAATCAAGTTGTATACACTTCCTCACCGTCACTGATCTTTCACAGCAAGCGCGTCTTAATGTGTAGAGCATGGACAAGCTGCACTGGAATCACTGGGGTTCTTTCTAAATACATAGCTCCCCAGTGCCCCATTCCCAGCATGGCTCTGAATGAAGGTCAGGAAGATGCGCTTTTATTAAAGCTCCCTAAGTGATTCTTGTGAAAATCACTTTTGCTTTAAAGTATGTATTCTTAGGTATACACACATATAGTTTTCCATGCATTTATGAATCAAATCAAATCATATATATGCAGTCTTTAGTATTTACTTGCAATCTTTATTTTTTTTTTCTGTGCTTTCCTCCCCACCCCACCTTTATTTGGATAAATTATATGAATCACCTTGGATTATTCTTCCATATTTCTCACCACTCTTGTGTATATACACACCCATACAGATGCAGATATACAAACACTGGCTTTAATATCCTATGTGATTCCATATGCATACAGTGCAGTCATAATTTTTCAAAAATGGGATCATGTGAGCTCTGTGGCTTAGTAGGTTAAAGCAGCAGTCCTCAACCTTTTTGCCACTATGGATGGGTTTAGTGGAAGACAATTTTTCCACTGGGGCAGGGGTAAGGTGGAGGGGGGGGCTCGGGAGGTGATGCCAGTGATGGGCAGTGGCTGTAAATACACATGAAGCTTTGCTGGCTTGCCTGCTGCTCACCTCCTGCTGTGCTCCCTGTCCCAGTTCTTAAGTTTCATGGAAGATAACTTTTCATTTTTCCACAGACAGGGAAGGGGAACTGGGGGAGGCAGAGCTTTGAGGTCCAGTTCCTAACGGGCCACAGACACATACCGGTCCACAGACTAGGGGTTGGAGACCACAGGGTTAAAACACCTGTCTAGTAAACAGCAACGCCTTGCTGGTGAAATCTTGGGTTTGTCAACAGACATTTCTCTTAAAAATGAGATCATATGTATTTTTTTCTGCATCTTTCTTTTCTCACACGACAATACTTCATTTAAATCTCCAAGTTAACTGATATAATTTATTTTATATATCTATTAATACAAACTATTCCATTATGTGGATATACAATAATTTATTCAACTATTTCCCTATGATAGGGTGTTTTTTTTTTTGTCTGCTCTGCACAATATTTCAATAAGTATTGATATCTTACATATTAGTAATGTTGATTCCATGGGATAAATTCCTTAAAGAATTCCAGAAGAGCTGGGTCAAAAAATATATGCATTTTAATGTTAATAGCATTACCAGATTTCTTTTCAAAAAATTGACTGTCAACATTCACATTTCAACTTGTAGTGTTTAAATGTGCATTTTAGTAATATCTCCCAAAGCAATAGATCTTATCAATCTTTTAAACATTTGCAATTTTGATACAAAAATGTAATATATTATTTCATTTTTCAGATTTCTGACTACTGTTGAGTTTAAACAAGTTTTCTATCTTTGTGGACCATTTGGATTTACTCCTCTGTGAATTGTGTATTCATATCCTTCAACCAATTATTGCACATTTATGATCATTCCAGTTTGGTATTATAAAAATTTATAATGAAAAACTTCTAGTATAAAATTTTGCCTTAAGTTGCTGCCAGTGGCAGTACTGATGATGGTGATAGTTATGTGTGTGCTTTCTAATATAAGTTTCGAGAAGCACAATTGGTTAAAGTGTATTTTCTAGGGCTTTTGACACATGTAAAGTTGTTCCTTAGAATAATCACTTTACACAAACATTTATAATGCACAAGAAGGCCAATGTCCCTTCACAGTCAATGATACTGGACATAGTCTCTGCTAATTACATATTAATAGTTAAAAAAAACAAGAGTCTAATCAGGTGTGGTGACTCATGCCTGTAATATCAGCACTTTGAAATGCTAAGGTAGGAGAATCGCTGGAGGCCAGGAAGTTCAAGATCAGCCTTTGGAACATAGCAAGACTCTGTCTCTTAAAACAGAGGTCCCCAATCCTTTTGGCACTAGGGACTGGTTTCATGGCAGACAATTTTTCCATGGAATGGCGAAGGGGGAGGCTGAGCTATGTGACCTGGTCCCTAACTGGTGTGTGGTCCTGGAGTTGGGGACTGCAGTCTTAAAAAACAAACAAACAAACAAACAAACAGGATTCCATTGTTCTAATTTGCATTTCTTTGTTTTAATTGACTAGTGATGTTTAACATTTTTCTTTTATTTATAAGCTATTGGTATTCTGTCTTGTGTCTACTCCACACCTCATAAATACCAGCTCCCACATCAAATATATCTCTATCTGCATAATAGAGACATAAATTCCAACTCTGAAATGTGGTTACTCAAGTACACTGTAAAGTGTAACCACTTTATTTGTTCTCTGACACGGTGAACGCTGGTAGGTTCTTTTATGTATCTGGATGAACACCGGTAAGTTCTTTTATATATCTGTTTTAAACCAAGCTAAAAGTGTTGGTTTCCAGATTTCTAAGCCAGTATATTTTAGAACATCACGTGGTTTATTAGGTTGTTTATGCTCTTCAACCTTATAGTTCTTCCCTTTTCCCTCAAATGAGCTACATTTGAGCTGGGATGTTATTGCTTTAATCATTGTGAATATCTGTCTATCAATCATCTATTTGTGTATTCAGAGAGAGATAGAAAGAGAGAGAAAAAGAGAGAGAAGAAAGGAAAGATACAAAGATAAAATCAGAATGGCTTCATTATGAAAAACTTTAAAGATCAGAAAAATTAATTACAAAGTATTTTTCAAGTTACTAGAGTTAAAGGGGAGATCTCAGACCTATGCATCACTTTCAAACTAAAACCTATTTACTAATTCATTATCAGTTTAAATATGTAGTATACAGAAGTAGCTCTCTCAGGATTTTGACTGTATAAACACGAAGTTATGCTAATCACATCTGGTAACCGGTTAGGCAGAGACTCACGTCAATAGCTTGCATTTGAACTATTCAGCAGTGACCTTGAGAGCCATATGAGGTCGTCCACATTGTTGATTATTAGGTATGGAGAAGCCTATCCTTCTGCAATGTTCAAGGGTGGCAGGTGCCATGTACACACTGTAATTGTCGTTTTAATCCAGGAGAAACTAGGAAATGAGACTCAAGGTGAGTCGCTGAGGGACAGCCTAAGGAAGTGGGCAGAATTTTCCTTGACTCTTGGTCCAGGGCCTTCTGTCTGATGGTGCATATGTGAACACCAGCTGGGCTTTGGTAGCAGCTGGCAAAACCGGCCCTGCTTCCTAGCCGATTACCTCCCTAAGTGTGTGTCCAGACAGAAACAGCATATGGCCTGCACTGCTCCTTGGTTCAACTGCTACCATTCCGGAAACTTGCCTGACACTCTTCCAATACTCATGTTGAGGTAAGGCTGCCAACAGCTCCCTGTCCTTGATTACGTCACACTGTTTACCACACGAAATGGGTATTGTTAATTTGTCTGTCTTCTTGACTAGGCTGTGAACTATATTGGTGCAGAACTTTCTTTCACCTCTGTCTCTCTAATGCCTAGCACAGTGCTTGTGACAACAAGCACCAGTGAAATGTGTTTGAATAAATAAATGATAAATGGATAGAAGAACTTATGAATACATGTTTTCCTTTTACCAAATCTTATTAAGTCTCTGGGTGCTGACCCAGAGACTTTGTGGTTTCTGCCAATGATGTGCAGAATCTTGGTGGTCAGGGGCCCTGGGAAGCCGACTCTGAGACTCAGAAAAGTGCAAAGAGTTTTCAGGTGGGTGCTGTCCAGATCGATACTTGTGGGAGAGGTGAAGAAGGGTGGAAGGAGCAGAAGGAGAAGTAGCTACAGCCACAAAAACTTGGCCACTTCCTCAGAAAGTTCTTCATTTGTGATGGCTCTGCAAGTTGTCCCCAATTAGACCAGTTATCCAGGCTCTAAGCACACATAGATCAGTGTCATACATTCGTTTTATGTAATTGCTGCCTTGACATCTGTTTTTCAGGTTGACATCATATTTTCGAAATCTAGTTGTATCTTTTCATCTTTGGCTTGGTTAAAACGTCCCCTCCCCATGCAGTTGTTTGAGATGCAGCCTGCTTCTTTCTCATCCCACTGACCTAAAACCCAACACATCCCACAGCTGCTGACCACAGTAAATGCTAATGATCAGAACTAGAGTCCTGTAAATAGGGCCCCCATGCCCCAAATAGCCAATCCACAGCCCCCATGGGAAAGCCTAATGGTTAATGCCCATAAACCTTAATGGCAGAATCCCACCAACCTCCTCTCTCTCCTGCTCTCCATCTGCTGGTCTCTCCTGGTCATCTTCAGACTTCCTGTCATCTTCCATCAGCACTCCCAACCTCTCTAGGACCTGTGAGTAATAGATTTCTTCTGTTTTGATTTCATTTCTTCATTGTGTCTTACCTGACCAACACACTCAAACCTAACCTTCCCCTAATCACAGCTCTCTTCAGGAGTGGCTATTTTAGTCTCCTATGGACACCATCAAGAGAAAGACCTCAAGACCAAACCAAATTATAATAGAAACCATAACAATGGTTTCAACAAGCAGCAACCAGTCATTGGATGTCTGGTGCATCATAAGCCCTCAGTAAGTGCTTACTGAAGCTTACAATCCTTAAGAGAAAATATAGTTCATCTATAAAATTAAATAAACAATGCTGAAAGAGTAGCTAAGAAAGCTGAGACTATTCCCACACTGGATCCTGCCCTGTCATATTCCAGCCTTAGGTGACATGGCACTGTCACAGCTCTGGTAGCTGTGTCTCACCTGAGGCCAGGATGAGAATGTCACTAAGCCAGCTGGCATCCCTTGGAGTCCCCTCTGGCACTCTCCCACTGCTCAAGTCCCCAGTCTCACTTTTAAAATGTAGCGGGTGATTTGTCAAGAATCTGGCTTCTCTAACGTGTCTTTGTCATCCTGTCACCAGGCTCTGATCAGGAGGAGAGGCACTTGACAGGAAAATTCACTGCATCATAAATTCATAATCCATTTTTCTCCATATGTTCTGACCAACTTATGATGTTCGTAATTAAAACTTTATGCAGACTTATGGCTACCGAGACAGGTTGATTCAGTGCTGATTGTACAGCATCATAAATCACTGCAGCTTGCTGTATAATTGGGCTCTAATAATTATTCCATCAACGTTAAGAAGGGCTGGCATGGGGCAAAAACTCGAGGCAGATGCTTCCTTCAGGGCCCTGCATTGCTGGGTGATGAACTTTTAGTACCAGCCCTTGTCTCACTACCATTTCCTCATGTTTTTCTCTGGTTCCCAAGTATTTTCTAGTATCAAATTCCTCCTCATGCTTCCAGGCTCCATTAAACTACACTTCTGCCAAGAACCCTTCTCTGCATGTTCCATCTCCCCACCCATCTATCTTTGAGTTCTCTGTATGCAGCAACACTGCCACTCATGTGGATGTTCCCTTCATATCACCTTATGGTGAATTGTCAATGGCCTTCAGGGTCCGGTCTAGCTAAATGGCCTCGAGTCCTTTCTCTTTTAATCACCAATGAAATGGTCGGCTTCCATTTCTTCTTGGTGTATTAGAGACAGCTTGATGTCCTAGGAAAACACACATTAACTGGGACTCAATACTAAATCTGTCACTTACTAGCTGCACAATTCTAGATGTTACCTAAAATCCCAACCACATTGTTCTTAGCTACATAACGAAGATTACTCTGTGAATTTACACAAGTTATTTAAATTCCTGGAGCCTCATTTTTCTTAGCTATAAAACAGAGAAAACAATACCTAACTCATAGGTCTTTTTGCTGTTCTCATGGGGATTAGAATGAAATAATGCATTCAATGTTCTTGTCATCAAATATGAACTCCATAAATGTTGTATTTCACATTTTCCTCTTACCTTAACTTGCTAAAATTTTAGTGACTGTTGATGGCTTTTGCATGTTCATCTAAGAGTGACTCACTCCTATAAGAGATTTCAAGGCCCTGAAGAGATCAAAGAATAGAAAAGACTTTAATACTTTTGGGGCTTTCAATTGTCTCTTAATTCACTAAATATAAGATAATGTACTCAAACACCAAGTAAAATATCTTGAAGACAGTTATAAAAAGCCATTATAACACTACAGAACTGATATCTTATAACTTTATTATTAGAGAATTTTTATATAATTTGAATGTTCCCTTTTTTTGGCAAATGCAGATAGGGCAGTATAGAAAGGATATTCAATATACTAAGGGATAGTCTCTATGAAATCCTCTTTGTAACATTCAGACTCTGACTTCTGCTAGCTGATTTATTACGTGATATGCAGACACATCTGTCTTGTTAGAAATCAAAGTGGAAGCTTTGTTTATGGTCTTTAGTACTGGGCCTGAAAATCTGAGAAATAAGTTTTTTAAATGCCAATCGCTAATGGGCATTCAGAACAACAACTAACACCAGAGTAAGTTCAATAATTTTTCATACTTAATGGGTTTGTTACATTTCAGTTAATTATTAATTACCAACCAGAGAATTATGAACATTGCTGTTAATAAAAGAGTGGTTCAGAGTATAAGCTCTAGAATGACATAGACTTGGGTTCTGTAGGAAATCTATTATATTATTACACCTTTAATTGTTATTATACTTTATAGTGGTTAGTAATGTTCTTCATTGTAGCATTTCATTCTTGTTTATATTTTTTATTATTTTACCTAGATTTTTGCTCAGATATCACTTTCTCAATAGAACTTGCCCTAAAGAAAACTTAAAATTGCAAACACCTACCCTGACTTTGACATTGCCTATCTTTTTCTTCCGCTTAATTTTAATCCATAACACTTACCACCATCTGGAAAAATAAATTTCCTATTATTCTACTTATTCATTTTTGGTTTCACTCACCCAATTGGAATGTAAGCTCCTGCCCCAGATATTTTTGTTTGTCTTGTTAACTATAATATCTCAGCACATAGAATAGTGCCAGGCAGATGTTAGACACTCAATAAATAATTGAATGTATTCGATGAATTAATCTTTAATATGGTGCTAAGGATGCTTTTCTCAAGCAGTTCTGTGTGGCCAAAGGAGATGCTCATAAGAAGCACTTCATACAACACATAATCTATAATGAGTAGCTAATGCTATTATCCCTCATGGAAAGCATTTTTTTAGTTCAAAATACTTATTACTGATTTCTCATTACTAAATACTTATTACTGATTTCTCATCCCTTACTAAACAAACAAACACAAAACACCTGTTAAGTTCTTCCCAGTCATGGGCAGAAGACAGTGCAGATGAATTTGTAAAAACAAACAAACAAACAAAAAAAACCCCTAATGATGAACTTTAAAGAACTTTTGGAATGAATCTTTGCAGAGTTATAGCTTTGTTTGAAAGATATACCTGAAATCCACTGAACATTGACAGTAACTTTTAAAGTCTAGGAGAAGAATCCCTCCTCCACTGTAGGGAAAACAGGAGGAAATGACATTGATCTGAAAGACAAACCTGGCCTTGCTATCATGTGGCAGAGATATTTCAAGGTAGGAGCAAACCCTAAGGCTTTGTCTTATGTGAATGATTTCTTTTCTTTTCTTTTCTTTCCTTCTTTTTAAAATATTTTTTATGTCCTAATCTGAAGACTACTTCTTTCTCAAATAGCTGAAGCAACGAGACAGACTTAGGGCATAGACACGCACGTACACCACCATACATTGTCCCAGAAGAAGACCATCAATTTGGAATATGATGTGTACACCAAAATGGAGTATCTGAAGTTGGTGGTTTAGAAAAGTTTTTTCCAACGGTCAGAAATTGAAAGGATATGAGACCCAAGAAGCCAGAGAGATTCCATGAACATGGGGAGTAGCAACAGGGAGTCATAATACCTGTCTTCATTTGAAAGTGAATGCTTTGCCTAGATGTATTTTGATTCTCTTTTCTTTTTTGTTTTGTTTTCTTTTTTTTTAAAATGATGACCGTACAAAGCACATCTTTGCCCAGATTGTGCCAGTGGGCTTTAAGACTTTGGGTGTGCAACCTACATCTGACCAGGGAGAAAAAAAATTGTTTCCCTGGGGGAAAATCATGAGGGCCCAGCAAATATGTTGAGAAAGCTAAAGCATATATCCGCATATATCTGCTCCAGGCTGAAGCTGGAGGAACCAAAGCAGTGTTCACAGATAAGCCCAGGAATGACTTCAACCAACTCACCAGGGTTGGAGACCATATAGAGCTTGGGGTCAAAGACCTGACTGGTTAGTACTGTATACTGGTGAACCTGGGAGTTCTTTGATATGCCTCATGAACACCTGAAGTGTAGGTGGCTGCTCGAGGATTAGGGGATTTACAGTGCTAACACATTTTATAAAGCCAAGTTCTAAAATCAAATAAAATGAAATGTCAAGGCTTTTGAGCTATGTCCTGTTTTTATTTATCTATGTCTCATAGCTTTATTATTGCAGATCTTTGATCTTTATATGATTCAGTGATCTACTTTAACTCAGCTGGAATTTACTGGGTGCAAATATGTTTGGGGAACAGTGCAAGCTCCCTTGTTGGGGGATGGATAATTAATTGAAGGTGAATCTAAAGACTGCGCTATAAATAGTTCAATAAAGACTTTGAAAATATAGAATAAGAAAAGACTAATACTGGGTAAATTGGGAAAAGAACAGGTAGAATTTTGACAGGTAAAGAATTGAGAAAGAGCTATTTCAAGGAATAGTCATTTATTTTCTGCTTGATTGATATTAAAAACCATCAAATGTATTATGCTTTACATTTCATGAGATATGACTCTATTCCACAAGTTCTTTTCTCTTTGTCACTAATGTTGTTTGTAATTAGTTTCATTATTTTTCTTTTATCATAAAGCATAGTTATAATGCTACATTTTGAATACTAGTAAAGCATTCATTAATGTTCCCTCAATGCAAAATTTTTCCTTTAACCCAAAATGAGTAGTGAGAGCAACAATGAGCAATTCTCTACAAATTTATGATAAATAATTATCAGGAAATACATAACCTGTGATAACAACTCCAAAACTCCAAAACTATTATTCTTTATGTTACTTCAACTAGTTACATATCTTTAATTAACACAGTATCTCCTCCCTTTTCACACTACCCTGTTAAGTCATTCTTAAACTTCAGTTAATTGCTTTAATAATTTCTCCATTTTCACAAATGAGATTATTTTACATTTAAATCACTGATACAACAAACTGATATATAATACTTCAGGTGTTTTTAAAATGACTCATTCATTGTATCTTTAAAGTTCACAACAAATGTGGTGTTTGTATTTGAGAGATTAACTTGGGGGTATTAGCATAATGCCTGGCATGCAATTGATGTTTGATTGTTTGATATATGGTCAGACGGATGGCACAGAGACAAACATTGGTTTCATTGGATGTATAAGTGGATCCTATGGAATTATGACTGGTGTTGCTGCTAAAATGTTGGTAATATTTTTTTGGATAATTATAATAGCTACAATGTATTGAATGTTTGCTCTGTCCTACAGAAATCTTTAATATTTCTAATAGCTTGTTTGGTTGATTTTTTCATTGTACAAATGAAGACCCCAAAACTAAGAAGTTATGAATCTTGCACAATGTCACAAATATAGAACGTAAGTGACAAGAATGAAAATCCAAAACTAGAACAATATGACTAAAAATCTGTTTTCTTCCAGTCTATTGTGGTAGACTGAATAATACTTCCCCCTTCTGCCAAGAAGGTTTATGTTCTAGCCCCTAGAACCTATAAATATATTACGTGACAAAGAAGATGGAATCTTAGATGGAACTAAGATTGCAAATCACTTGGCCTCAAAATAAAGAGATTAGCTGAGTGGTCCTAATGAAATCAGAGGTGTTTTTAAAGGAAGAAGAGGGAAGCAGAAGACTCCAAATCAGAGACAGGGTGTCACAAGAAAGACTCAAATGATCATGACGGGCTTTGAATATGGAAGAGAACCATAAGCCAAGGTATGTAGGCAACCTCTAGAAGCTGGAAAAAGCAAGGAATGGATTCTCTCTTAGAGTCTCCAGAAAGAAATGCAGTCCTGTGAATACTTTGATTTTAGTCAAGTGAGACTCATTTCAGACTCTTGACCTCCAGAAGTATAGATAAAATGTGGACTATTTAAACCCACTAAGTTTATGGTAATTTGTTACAGCAGCAATAGGAAACCAATACAATCTCTTTGCTTCTCCGGTGAAACAAAAAACATTCTTTTGTGTCTGATAGAAAGCCATCTTGTGCACGGGAATGTAATTTAAGATAAATAGGAAAATTCATCTAGAAAAGATGGCAGGTCCATTGTGAGCTAAGAGAAAACAGGAAGCCTGGAGGTTAAAGAGGCAGTTTTTAATTGAATTCCCTGAGTCTTAATCATAGTAAGTATTGAACAAATATTTGCTTAATGGATAAATAAAATGATACACGAGTAAAAAAACCCATAGACCAGTAATTATGTATCAATTTACATTTCATCAGCCTTACAGAAGTATAATTGCTAATTTTGAAAGGTGAGGATGATATCTCATTGTTTTAATTTGAATTTCTTTGATTACTTAAGTTGAAAGTCTTTCATGTAATTATTAGAAATTTGTATATTCTTTTTTGTGCATTATCTTTTGACTACTGAGAACTTCTCTTTATTTAATTTCATTATAAGGTCTTTAGAGAATATAGCTTTTAACTTCATATTTGCCATGAGTTTGTTTCAAATACAGTTTTCCAGTTTGTTGATTATTTTTTAAGAGTGTTTATAACACCCTTTGAAGCACAGAATTATTATTTTGAATCGAATTTATTGAATTTTCATGTTGGTGACTTATTCCATTATTTTTGAACTCTAATCTTCCTAGAGTTTGTTTTAGAATATTATGTGAAGATAAAAATTTACTATTTTTTAAAATAATTGACTTAATTGTTATGGTAGCATTTGTTAAATGATTTCTCCTTTCCTGTAATTTATTATGATACTTTAGTTAAAATATCACATTATATTTGATATACTCATATTTTTAAATCTATTTTAGTTCATGGCCCTGTTCCTCTATTCTTTTTTTTTTAATGTATTTATTCTTTTTTATTTCAGCATATTATGGGGGTACAAATGTTAAGGTTACGTATATTGCCCTTGCCCCCTATTCCTCTATTCTTATGTTATCATTTCCTCAAACTTAAAATTATTACAGCTCTATAGCATGTTTTAAAATAATTTATCACTTAAACTAATAACTCAAATCCCATGATATCAGATATCAACTTTGCTTAAATAAATATTATTAGAGTTGTTCCACTGTTTTAAACTCTTACATAGAAGCATGAGAGTTTTTTTTTTTTTTTTTTTGTAATTTTTGATCAAGATTAGTTTAAAAGTAAAAATAGACTTCTCATGATTGTCATAATTGCAACAAGTTTCCCTGATTGGTTCTTGTGACACAATTGTAATTTATATTTACCTTCCTCAATTACCTTGTTATGTAGTTTAAATTAAAGTTAGGGTATTCCAATGTAAAAATCATCCTGGGAATTATTTATTACATCTTTAACTTAGTTATTGTCATACATATGAAAAGTATTGACTATTGTATGCTTATTTTAAATAGTTCATTTTGCTGAAATAGGTTATTAATTATAATCATTCATAAGATGACAATCTTGTATTATTTAATTCTAAGAGCAAAAATTAGTTTTATCATTTCAAAAATTATGCCAATTATTTATTTTTTATGTTTTATTTCATTGACTGACATTTTTGTATCAATATAAATAATAATGATATTAATACCATCTTTGTCTTATTCCTGAGTTTTATAAGAATATTTTATTGTTACATTATTAAATATACTGCTGGCCATAGTCAACAATTAAAAATATTATTTTAACTGAGTCTCCTATCAAAATTTATTTAGTAAGCTATTTATTTTCATGAGTAAATATTGAAATTGTATTGAATTCCACATCTAGCCACTCTTTGATAACTACAAATTTTCTGCTAATGTAATATTTGATAAAAGGATATTATAGATTTCTTGGTTGTTGCTTTATTAATTCCAGTTTAATGAACAGAGTTCATTTTTTTTCTCAATCACTCAGGGTCTTCATTAGAAACCTCCATTGTTGCTATCTAGGTGTGAACAGTGAACTGATCTATCCAGGAGGGAGGGACCCCATATTTTTCTACACTTCAAATTATTTTATCTGGTATAAACTGCTTGTGTATTCTTGATATTTCTTTTTGCATTTTTTAAAAAAGTTCTTTTAATGTCAACCCAAAAGTTTTCCTATTACTTTTCACAAACAAAAGTGCTAGTGTTCTGTGACAGAAATTCTAATTCAAAAGGAAGAAAAAAGAATTGGATGAAAGAAAGAAGCTGAAGGAAAGAGGACATGAAGGAGAGTGGGAAGCTAACATTGTAATGGCGGGCTTAGCCGGCCTGTGGCAGAAGGATGCCTTGAGTCCAGGAATTGGAGGCTGCAGTGAGCTGCGACAGCACCACTGCACTCTGGTCTGAGCAACAAAGCAAGACCCCACCCATATCTAAAAAATAAATACAGTAGTACTCAGAAGTGTGATAGACGAATTTATGTTTATCATATTCAATCTTTTACATATATTATCGTCTTTAATCATCTCTATAATAGTAAGAAAACAAGAGGTTTAGGGAGGCTGAATAACTTCCTAAAATTGTCTAGCTAGCCTGTATATTAGACAAGGGAATGCAAACAAAATAATTTTTGCCACCCACTCTCTCTTTTAAACACCTCAGAAGGGCTAACGTTTCCCCTACCCATTAGATGAATATTCAGGTACCTCCAGAGTCTTTTGGTTACTTTCAGAGCATATGAAATCTTAGGGTCATTTTAAATTGTAAAATGCAATCTCAGATTAGAAATTAAAATGTCTCATCCCACGTAATCTTCAATGCTTTCCTCCCCTGGTAAGACCTCAAGCAGGTCAGAAATGTGCCTCCACAGAGGGCCACCAGCTTCCCTCTCCTATAGCTCCAGTCCTCCCGGACCCATTACCTAATTTGGCTAGTCATAGTTTAGATTGCACTTTCTACTGACAGGTACTTAAATCTACCTCTTCCCCTAATGGGTCCTTTTAAGACTGGGATAGGGGATGAGACCCCGCACCACAATTGCTAGAGATCTGTCCCAGAGTTTTCTTAAGGCAGCAAATCATTGTCTCTAGTTTGGCAGGTGTCTTGTAAAGGTTTATGTAATGACTAAGAATTCAGTTGCTCACCTTCTTACTTCTTCCAGTGAGCATTGCATTGCTCATGCCAGCCTCAATTGATGGATCTTCAAATGATTTTGTGCTGGCTTTCTTTCTTTTCCTTTCTTTTTCCTTCCCTCCTTCCCTCCTTCCTTCCTGCTTTTCTACTGACCCTTTATTTCTATTGATAAGCATGGGGGGCTTCAGTGTCATCTAACTTGGGTACTCTGTTTCACTATTTATTTTGCTATTTAATACCCACCACATTAGGACCTTACTGGAATCTTTTTAACAATTTATTGTTTACATCTTATTGGAGGTGAAGATAGTATTGAATTCAAGCTTCTCTAACGCTAAAGGTTTTTTTTTTTTTCTTCTAAATTATTTTTAATGAATTTAAACTCTCTTCTACATGGTAGAGATTTCTATAAATATTTCTTTCTTCATGATATTATAATTGTGTTGGCTGTAGTTAGGGAAAATGTGATGCTACAATATATATTCTACTGTAGATAAAACAGGTTTGAGTTGTGTCTATTCTGAACACCTATAAGAAAATGCAACAAATTCTATGGTAGAATATCAGAGAACTCAAAATTGAAGAAAAGACAATTGTATCACCATGCCTTGAGGGGACATTAGTTGTCTTTTTACCAATTGGGGGAAAAAAAATCATCATTTGGAGTTAACAAATTCATATGTATGAAAATAGGTCAGATTCTAGAGGACAAAACTATTTTATTTCATGTAATTTAAAAAATATGTTCTTTTATTTATTCTAACTTGAGGGTCATTTTCAAAAATCTTAGTGTATTCCTCTGCTTCGGGATTAGAACTAAAATTAGAGAAGCTTTTCCCTTAAGCCATTCTTCTTAGAAATTAAACTGCATGAACAAAGCAATTTCATTTTATCATCATATTTGTATTTTACTGAAATTCAATTGTCATTTCCCTCTCCTGCTTTGTGGAATTTCTGCAGTTTCTATGAGTCCATTTTTGCCCCTCAACTGCATTGATTTTCACACTTGAGCCATATTTTTCGTTTTTAATAAATTTCCCTCTGCTGGCCAAACATATAGATCAATGATTTCCTTCTTCAAAAGCCAACAGTACAGATGGTTGAGAAATTAACTTGAAAAAAGTGCCCTTGACTTGACACTGAATCTGATTTTTATGAAAATCCCCTGTAGGATCTGAGAGGTTAGAAAGGAGGCTTAAATAGAATAAGGCCAGGGTATTTGGGACACAGTGACCTCATATGTAGTAGAGAGTGTTGCCATGTCTCTGTAACCTGGTATGGCACAGAGAAGCTGCATCTCAGAGTAATTGACTGAAGGCCAGGACACTGTTCTATTTCCAAGGGCTCAGGCCATAGCAGCCTCCACATTCTATTATATAAACATGCAAATAATTTATTTGATTCGAGAGTCTTGGGAAAATTTTGTTCTTGATGAAATCCCAATAGTTTTAAAGCATAGATCAGATATTTTGGCTCTGAGCAAGATGCCTGAATTCGGTTGCTTTGATTTGGATTCTGTTTTTCTTGCCTAAAGCTTTGTTAATTTGTTGTTACTCCTCCCTATGAATTTGGATTCCTACCTTCTGAGAAAGAAAAGCCAGGTCTGTGAAATAGGAAAAGAGGGCATAGATTGAGGGCTTTCTGTGTTTGCAATTGTTTTTGCCTTGGAGATAATTAATGATCTGGAGACCTGGGACAGATCAAAACATACCAAAATTAAATTACATTAAAATTATAATAACTAAAATAAAATTAACTGCACTAATTTGAAGTGTATAATGTAATGTGTTGACACACACATATATCCATGAAACAATCACCATAATCAAGATTGTGAACATTTTCATCACCCTCCAAAGTTTCCTCATACCACTTTATTTCTTTTAATACTAACTGAGCTTTTATTGTTTTTTTTAAATTTATTTCAGAATATTATGGAGGCACAAACATTTTGTCTACATAAATTACTTTCGTACTATTTTAGTCAAGTGTCCCCATATTCCAGATAGTGTGCATTGTACCCATTTAGCATGAATTTACTCATCCCCTCCTTCCTCCTCTCACCTGCTTGATTTCCGTTGAATGTTATTTCCATATGTACACATGAGTGCTGATCAATTGCTTCCAATTTCATGGTGAGTACATGTGGTGTTTGTCCATTCTTGCAATATTTCACTTAGAAGAATAGTCTCCAATTCTATGCAGGTTAGTACAAGAGGTGTTAGTTCACCAGTTTTTATGGCTGAGCAGTACTCCATGATATATACATACCACATTTTATTAATCTACTCATATTGATCGGCACGTGTGTTGTTTCCACATCTGTGCAATACTGAATTGTGCTTCTATAAACATTCTAGTGCAGGTGTCTTTTTTTCCTTTGGGTAAATACCCAATACTGGGATTGCTGGGTCAAATGGTAGTTCTACTTTTAGTTCTTTGAGGTATCTCCATACTACTGTTCATAGAGGTTGTACTAGTTTGCAGTCCCACCAGCAGTGTATGAGTGTTCCTATCTCTCCACATCTGCACCAGCATTTGCTGTTTGGGGAAATTTTTGATAAAAGCCACTCTCACTGAAGTTAAGTGATATCTCATAGTGGTTTTGATTTACATTTCCCTGATGATTAGAGATGTTGGGCATTTTTTCATATATTTGTTGACCATTAGTCTATCTTCTTTTGCAAAGTTTTTGTTCATGTCTTTTGGCCACTTTTTGATGGGGTTGTTTGATTTTTCCTTGTTCATTTGCTTGCGTTCTTTATACATTCTAGTTATCAGCCTTTTATCAGATGTTTGGCATGCAAATATTTTCTCCCATTCTGTATGTTGTCTATTCACTGTAATGATTCTTTCCTTGGCTGTGCAGAAGCTTTTTAATTTAATAAGTTCTTATTTATTTACGTTTGCTGTTACTGTGATTGCCTTTGGGGTCTCCTTCATAAATTCTTTGCCTAGGCCAATGTCTATAAGAGTTTTTCCAACATTTTCTTCTAGAATTATTATGGTTCCATGCCTTAGGTTTAAATCTGTTTTCCACTGTGGGTTGATTTTTGTGGTAAGAGGTGCTGATCTTCACACCACTTTGTGACCCCTTTCTCTCACCTTCCCCCACCACCGTGTCCCTATGCAAACATTTGTCAGCATCTCACACTATAGATTAGTTTGCATTTTCTATAATTTTATATAAATGCAATCATGTGGTAAGTATTCTATCTTGTTTGGTGGCTTTCACTTGAGCATAATTATTTGAGAGACTTCCATAGCATTGGGTTTATCAATAGTTAGTATATTCTTTTTTTGTGGCTGAATTATGTTCCATTGTATGGATGTGCTGCCATCTATTTATCCACTCTTCTGTTAAGGAACATTTTACTTCATGCTAGCTTGGGGCTATTACACATAAAGCTTGTCTTTTTTTTTTTTTTTTTTTCTGTTAAAGATCACGGTCTTAAAACTATTGTGGGTTATTTGAGTCCTTTGTGGTTCCATGTGAATTTTAGTATTGCCTTTTCTATTTCTATAAAGAATGCCATTGCGATTTTGATAAGGATTTTATTGAGTCTGCAGATCACTTTGGGTAGTACGGACATTTTAACAATATCAGTTCTTCCAATTCATGAACACAGGATATCTTTCCATTTATTTGCATCTTCTTCAATTATTTTCATCAGTGTTTTATAGACTTTAGTTTACAGATCTTTATCATCCTTGCTTAAATTTATTCTTAAGTATTTTATTTTATTTTTGGTAGCTATTATAAATGAAATTATTTTCTTAATTTCTTTTTCTGCCAGTTCATTGTCAGTGTACAGAAATACTACTGACTTATGTATGTTGACTTTATAACCGGCAACTTTACCAAATTTGCTTATTAGTTTTAATAGTTTTTGATGAGGTCTGTAAAGTTTTCTATAGGTAAGTTTATGTCAGCTACAAACAGAGACAATTTTACTTCTTTCACTCAGATTTGAAAGCCTTTTATTTCTTTCCCTTGCCTAGTTGCTCGGACTAGGACTTCTAGTACTATGTTGAATAGAAATGATTAGTGGGGTCATCTTTGTCTTGTTCCTGACCTTAGAGGAAAATCAATTTTCTACTATGGCATATGATGTTAGCTGTGAATGTGTCATATGTGGTCTTTGTTGTGTTGAGGTACATTCCTTCTATGACTAATTTGTTGAGTTTTTATAATGAAAGGATGTTGAATTTTGTCAAATGCTTTTTCCGCATCTCTTCAGATAATCATATGGGTTCTGTCCTTCATTCTTTAATGTAATATATCACATTTACAAATTTGCATGTGTTGAATCATCCCTACATCTTCAGGATGAATTCCATTTGATTATGGTGAATGATCCTTTAATATGTTGTTCAATTAAGTTTGCTAATATCTTGTTGAGGACTTTTATACCTATGTTTATAAGGGATATTGGCCTATAATTTTCTCTTTTTGTAGTATCCTTATCTGGCTTTGGTATCAGGGTAATGCTGAACTCATAAAAAGACTTTGGAAGTATTCCCTCTTCATGTTTTTAAAAGAGTTTAAGCAGGATGGGTTTTTATGAAGTGTTTGCTAGAAATCAGTGGTGAATTCTACTGGTCCTGGGCTTTTTCTTGAAGGGAGATTTTCTTATTCCTGATTCACTCATCTTACTCATTATTTTTATGTTGAGATTTTATATTTCTTTGTGATTCAGTCCTGGTAGTTTGTATATGTCTAGGAATTTATCCATTTCTTCTAGGTTATCCAATTTGTTGGCATAATTGTTCATAACTATCTCTTATGATCTTTTGTATTTCTGTGATATCAATTATAATGCCTCTTCTTTCATTTCTGATTTTATTTAATCTTTTTTTGTTTCTTAATTAATATAGTTAAAGGTTTGACAATTTTGTTTATCTTCTAAGAAAACAAATCAAAGAATTTTGATCTTTTCTATTGTATTTCTAGTCTCTATTTTACTTCTTTCTGCTCTGATCTTTATTATATTCTTCCTTCTGCTAACATTGAGCTTACTTGTTTTTGCCTTTTTTAGTTCTTTAGGTGTAACATTAAGTTGTTTACTTGCAATCTTTATTCTTTTGTGATGTAGATGTTTATTGTTAAAAAACTTCCCTCTTAGAACTACTTTTGCAGCATCTCTTAAGTTTCAGTATGTTGTGTTTTCATTTTCATTTGTGTCAAGATTTTTTAAAAATTCTTTTATTCATTTCTTCATAAACACATTGGTTGTTTAGAGGCATGCCATTTAATTTCCATGTATCTGTGAGTTTCCCAAACTTCTTCCTTTTGTCAATCTTTAGTTTTATGTCATTGTGGTTGAAAAAGATACTTGGAATGATCTTCTAAAGTTTTTTACAATTTGTTTTATAACATAATATGTGATCTATCTAGGAGAATAATTCATGTGCTCTTGAGAAGTATGTGTATTCTGCTGCTGCTGGATGGAATGTTTTGTATATGTCTATTAGGTATATTGGCTAAAGTGTTGTTCAAGTCCACTGTTTCCTTCTTTATTTTCTGTCTGAATGATCTGTCCATTGCTGAAAGTAGGATATTAAAGTCCCTTGTTATTATTGTATTACAATCCTTCTTTCTCTTCACATATATTAATATTTTCTTTACATATTTAGGGTCTCTGATGCTGGTGCATATGTATTCATAGTGGTTATATTCTCTTGACAAACTGACTACTTTATCATTATATAATGACCTTCTTTGACTCATTTTACAGTTTTTATAAATTAAAGTTTATTTTATCTGACATAAGTATGGCATTCTTATTCTCTTTTGGTTTCCATTTGCATGAAATATCTTTTTTCCATCCTTTCACTTTCAGTCTATATGTGCCCTTAAAGAAGTGAAGCATTGTAAGCAACATATAATTGTGCCTTTTTTTTCCCTTTCTTTTATCTATTGAATCACTCTATGTCTTTTGATTGGAAATGTAATCCATTAACATTCAAAGTAATTATTAATATTTAAAGACTTACTAACATTTTGTCAATTGTTTTCTGGTTGGTTTATAAATAATTTGTTTCTCTCTTCATCTCTTGATATCTTCCTTTGTGATTAAGTGTTTTTCTACAATGGTGTGTTTTGATTTCTTACTTTTTGTCTTTTGTGTATCCACTATAGGCTTTTGCTTTGTGATTAACATGAGGCTTACAAAAAATATCTTACAGTTTTAATGGGCTATTTTAAGCTGATAAAAACTTAACATTGATTGCACACACAAAAAATATTCTACACCTATTGTTCACCCCCAACCCCACATTTAAAATTTTTGATGTCATGATTTCCATCTTTTTAAATTGTGTATCCCTTAACAAGTTACTGCAGCTATTATCACTTTTAATAGTTTTGTCATTTAGCCTTCCTACTAATGGCATAATTGATTTACACACTACCATTATAGTATAGACTGTGTACTTACTTTTCCCAGTGAGTTTCATACTTTTATATGTTTTTGCATTATTTTTTAGGATTTTTTTTTTTATTTTGAAGAACTATCTTTAGAATTTCTTACAGGAAAAGAGTGATATTAATGAACTTCCTTGGATTTTGTTTTCTAGGAAAGTATCTTGTCTGAAGACAAGGTAAATCATTTCTAAAGAACAGACTTGCTGGGCACAGTATTCTTTGTTGGAAGGCTTTTGTTTTTTCATCCAACCTTTTGACTATATCATCCCTCTCCTTTCTTGCTTGTAATGTCTCTGCTGAGAAATATGCTGCCAACATTATTGAAAATACTTTGCATGTTATTTGCTACTTTTCCCTTGCAGCCTCAGGATCTTCTCTGTGTATTTGATTTTTGACAGATTGATTATAATATGTCTTGCTGTAGTCTTGTTTGGATCAAATGTGATTGGTGGCCTTTGAATTTTCTGTTCCTAGATAGTTACGTTTTTTTCAAAATTTGGAAAGTTTTCTGCAATTATTTCTATTTATTTATTATTAATTAATTAATTTATTAGAGATGAGGTTTTCCTCATCTCCTCACCAGTTTGAGGCTGGCCTCAAACTCCTGGGCTTAAATGATCTTCCTGTGCTGGAACTATTGATGCATGTCTTCACACCTGGCTTGCTATTACTTCTTTAAGTAAGCTTTCTACCCCTTTTGTCTTTCTCTTCTCCTTCACAGATCCCTATAAATTGAAAACTTGCTCTATTTATTCTGCCACATAAGTCCTATAAGATTTATTTATTCCTTTTCATTTTTTTTTACTCTCTGACTATATATTTCCAAACAACTTGTTTTGAGTTTACAGATTCTTTCTTCTGCTTGAGCAATTCTGTTGTCAATGCTCTCTATTGTATTTTTCATGTTATTCATTGTACTTTTAGCTCCAGAATTTGTTTGACAGTTACTTAATAGTTTTAATATCTTTGCTGAATCTCTTGTTTTGGTCATTTATTGCTTTCTAATTTTATGAAATTATTTCTCTGTATTTTTTAAAGCTCCCTGAACTTCCTTAAAACAATGATTTTAAGTTCTTTGTAATACAGTTCATATATCTCCATTTCTTGGGATCAGTGACTAGGAGATGAATATGTTCATTTGATGATGTAATCTCCTTGGTTTTTCACATTTCTTATTGCCATATGTTTATGTTTATTTCTTTAAAATAGGTTATTATTCTAATATTAACAGGCTAGTTTTGTCTGGGTTGGAAAGATCTTTACCAGTCAACCTATCCAAAGGTTCTGAGCAGTCTATCTGTCATGGTCTGAGTATGAGCTTGCTGCTAGAGTTTTGGGGCAGGATGCCTTCGTGCCTATGTCAATAGGCAAGCTGTCTGGCGCTTGGGACTGTGGGGCTGACTTGGCACTCAGGTAGGTTTTGATTATGGGTCTGAAGAGGCTAGGCAGACACTAAAATGATTCTAACACACTTGGGTCCACTGGAATGGGTTTAGAGCCTAAATCTGTGAGGATGGGTCTGGGTTCTAGGTTCATGGGAGCTGGCACAGATCTTAGGTCTGCAGAGGTGGTCTCAATGCTTCAGTTGAGGGGTTCCAGCCTGGTACCTTGGTTCACTGGGATGAGCCTTGACTTTGCATCTGCTGGAAGAGGCTTGGACACTGAATCTTTTGGAGCCTGGAGCTAGGGGGATCAGCCTGGTGTCTGAGGCTAGGCTAAGGCCTTGGTCCTTGGGAACCAGGGTGGATTCTGTGCCCACAGATTCTGGCCTGGAGGTTTGTTGTGAAAATTCTGAACTAGAGGCTAGATCTATGAGGGCCAGTCTGGGTCCTGAAATTTGGGGAGCCAGCCTGGGACCTGGGTACATGGAAGCAAACCTGAAGCCTACCTCTGTGACTTCTGGTCCACTTCTGGTATTTACTGGGACAGGCCAGGGCCCTCAGTGTACCGGATTCTAAGGCCACAGGGGCTGGCTTTGAGGGTGGGGCCAAATGGACTTGTCTGGTTGGTACTGGCCAGGCTTGTAACCTGTGTCCATAGCTGCCTACCTGGCATTTGAGGTCAGGGAGCTAATGTGGCCCTGGGGATGGCCTGAGGCCTGAGGCTGCAGGATCTGGCTTGGCACTGAGTGAGCCTGACTTGTGCATCCATAGGGGCCAACCTGGATGCTGGATACACAGAGTACAGATGCTGGCCTGAAGTGTAGGGCTATAGGCACTGCCCTGCTGCTAGAGGCAGCTGTGGTATGTGGGGGTCAGCCCCATGTTGAAGGCAGCCTAGAGCCCTGGGGCTCTGGGGCTCACCTGGCTCTAGGGCAGGACTGGTGCCTGATTCTGATTTTCAGGAGGTTGGCCTGGTGCTGACCCAGGCCCACAGTCACTTGGATGGGCCAGAAGCCTAGGGAGGCCAGGGTTGGCTTAGCTCTGGGCAGGTCTGGATTTTGTATCTATAGGAGTCAGCCTGGAACCTGAGTATGTGGGTGCCACCCCATCATGTGGGTTTAGAGGCCAGCCTGTTACTGGGGGCAGTCCAGAGCCAGGTTACACTGAGGTTGGCCTGGTGATAGGGCAGTCAAGAGCCTAAGGTTTATGGTGCTTGTGAACTCCAAGTGGTCCAGAGTTTTGGGCTGCTGAGGTGGTGATGTGATAGCTCAGAGATCAAGTCCATCACACCAGTCTGGAGTTTGGGGCTGTGAGATCCAGTTGGGTGCTGGAGTGGGCTTGGAAGCTCAGTCCACAAGTACCAGTCTGAAATCTGGAAGCATGGGGGCTTGTCTGTTGTTGGGTTTTACTGGGATGGACTTGGTTTGGTGTCCTACATAAATTCCAGTGCTCACTTCCCTCTCCTTCCTCAATTCAGATGGTATCTTTCTCCATAATCAGCTAGGGGCTGCCTGGGTTTGGAGGAAGGGTTATGTAAGTAATGTAAAACTGTCTTTGCCATATGCTTCAAAGTGTCTTTTCTTATTTCTATGCTATACCTGGTGCTGTAATCTCTCCCCTGCCCTCCTCGACTCTTGTGCAGGTGTGTTAATCTGCAGATAGTTGTTCAAATGATTGTTTTTGCAGGGGTATGAGTGCTGGAAAGTCCTATTTCACCAACTTGCTGATGTCACCTCCAGGAATTCCTGTTATTAAATTTTAATGATTCATATGTAATGAAACTGAAATAATGCATTTATCAAACTGTTTCATTTTCCTCTGGGACACACAAGAAGGCTACAGTTCCCAGACATTTTTGCATTCAGGTGACATCATAGGGCCAGTTCTGATCAGTGAAGTGAGTAGAAGGAATTAAAGCCATTTCGAGGCCTGGGTTGACATTATCTTTCATGATAAAGGAAGGTTTGTGAGCAAGAAAATACAGTGTACTCTATCTTTTATATTTCCGTTAAAATAATATTCCTTAATTGAAGAAAGTTAGAGACTGGAAGTAAATAAATTATTTTAAATCACACAGTTGAAAAGAAACACAGTACTGAAGTATCAGAGTATTGACAGAAGGGATTCATTTCAGAGATAAGATAGAGTCTCGGAGGTCACACATGTGAATCAATTACACACAAATAGAAAAGATGTGGAGGAAAAAGTCACAGATGATCCCAAAGTTTGGCCCAAGTGGCCTGAAATTCAAACAAAGAACTGTGGTACCAGGAGCAATGCATTTTGGAAAAAAGACGATAAAATACAGAAAATAGTGAGTTTGATGTAGTGACTACATATTCAGGAGGCAATGCCCATTAGGCATTTGTGAGTATTGGGTAGGAAGTGGAAGGAAAGGTGAGACAAGCAAATATCTATTTGGGAATCCCCAGACTTGTTCTGTTGCAAATTGTGAGCATCAGTGAACTAACTCAGGGACAGTCTGAAGAGAACTGATGACACTAATACTTAAGGAAGAAATCAGGGAACTCAGAAAATGAAATATGCAAAGAATTGTCAGGAAGATAGGAAAAACAAGCAAGAACAGTATTAAAAGTCAAAGTTAAGTCCAAAAAGAAAGTGTGCTTCCCCCAAAAAATCTTCAATGCTTTAAGAAAGTGCAACAGAGAAATAGCCAAAACAAGCCAGTGAGTTTAGTGAACTCTTTCAGAGGAGATGGAAAACTAAATTATGAGCTAGAAAAATTCTTGATCACAACTTATAATTACGAATTTTTTAACTATCCCAAAAATGGTCATATTCTTGAGCCTGGGAGACAGAAAAAGGGAGAAATAATGCTAGAAATCTGAGAATATGAAGAGATACAGAAATTGAATCATTAGGTGCTGATGTGATCATCCAGGAAAAGTATACTCTGAGACAGAGAAGGAGTATGAGGGATGTACAAAGACATACAACCTCTTGAATGTCACATATTGTACTTTCTGCTTGACTTTGAGCCCCCACACCACCAAGCCTCTAGGTGATTTACTTCACATGTTACGTGTGATTTCTGGCCTGTGGTTTCTTGCTTAAGCTCTTGCCTTTTCTTGGAATGCCATTCTCCCACTTCGCTTCACTCATTGAGTATTGATTTTTATACCTCCTGCAGGAAGTGTTCCATAAACCTTTTTCTCCAGTGGAGCCAGCCATTTATTTCTGGGTTTTCAGAATAATTTATTCTCTGTCCAGGTCTCTATGCTCCTCTGCACAACTGCAATTGCCTCTCAGTAGCCACGGTCTCCATGGAGTCACCAGGGAAGATTAAAGAAGACAGAGTTGATTTTGGCTTTCAATACTTAAAGATTCCTTATTTTTTTCACCATGCTACTTGGTATCATTAAAACACATGGCATAATTACTAATGCTTAAATCAAAACATAAATATAAATATCACACCTTTCCCAGTTTTAATGTCTTTGTAACAAGTTACATCTCCAAATAATCAGCTGGGAACATTGGAGGAGAAAAAGAAAGCAAATACAATCACCTTAATTACAGATACTGTCATCCTGTGATCTTATTCTCCTCTTCTTGCCTCTGGAAATCATATGACAGAGGGTACCTATGTGTTATCATGGGAATCTCTTTAAGTTCCCTAGGAATTTTTATACCAAGGATACTTCCTCCTTAATATTTAACATTTGGTGATCCCTGATAGTATTTGAATCCTGAGTCCATTCTATCTAACTACTAATAATATCATAATAAGAAGCTTATATATAGAAAAAAAAGTAATGCAGGATAAAAGAAGGCTATAAAAGTTTTGTCTGGGGAATAAGAAGAAAGAGGAATGTGGACCTCTTCCATGTAACATGAGTCCTCAGCATATGCACTTTATATCCATTCAGCATTGTATTATAATGACTCATATCTAATCTGTCTTCCCCACTAGACAGTGACATTTTTCAATTCAAGAACCATCTATTTTATATCCTTGTGTCCCTAGTATATACTCGGAGCCAGGTCCACTATAGGTGTTTTTGGTTTAATGCAGTTGTTTTGAAGCGAATTAATGAATTGCATTAATTCATTCAGTGAACTCATATTCATTGAGCCCCAGACACCATTCAAAATGTTTAGGCTACATCAAAAAGCAAAATAAACATATTTCTTTCCTGTAGATCTTACATCTTAGCATAGGGAGATAGATAATAATTAATAAATATGAATATGGATAAATTATATAATATGTTAAAAGGTGGTTATGGTTGTAGAACAAAAGAAAAAGCAGAGCAGTGTTAAAGAGATCAATAATGCTGGGCTAGGGGCTGTGATAGGTTGCACTGTTAAAAAGGAGGTTCGAGGTAGACCATACTGTCAAGGTGAGATTTCATCCAGACCTGAAGATAGGTATGGGGAGCAGGGTCCTAGGATGGGAGGGAGGAGCAAGGAGGCTGGTGTCTTTGGAGTAGAGCTAGCAAGAGGGAAAACAGCCAGGTAGGTCACAGGAGGGACCATCCAGGTCTTCCTTCTGCTGGGATGGGTTTGAATCAAAGTGTAATGAGGGTAGTTGACTGTGGTGTGACATTTTACAATTTTAAAGGACGTAACTTACACTGTAAAAGGAGCTGTCTGAATTCTGTGGGTAGGCAGGCAAGGAAACAGGTAGGAATTGCTATTAGAAGGCTCTTACAGTAATTCCAGTGAGCAGCAGGATGGCTCAGATGAGGTGGTAGCAGTGGAGGTCATGAAAAAGTTGACATTTCAGATAGATTTTGATGGTAGAGCCAGTAGGATTCCCAAATGGATTGGATCTGAAGTGTGAAAAAGAGAAAGGTCCAAAGTTTCTGGTTTGAGTGAAAGCAAAGGGGGAGTAGCCATGAAATGAAATGCAGAAGCTTTAGATGGAGCAGGTATAAGTCTGTGATAGCTAAAGCCCGTCATATTTTGTTTTTGGATGAATTGTATGCTCTTCTCATCCCCTTGTCTTCCCAATTGCTACCCAGCAGGCTGCTCCATCTGCCACTGTTATTAATCAGTTGTCCAAACAAAATGTGTTTTTAGATTTGAAGCTTTCAAAATATGTCTGGGAGGGATGTAATCATCCCACTCCAACTATAATTAGGAATGTCATCTGGAGAGTCACATCCTGTTATATTTTTAGCCCCGGTATATCTTATCTGGCCGACATGAACTGTACACAAAAATACTAACAAATAGTAAGATTAATGAACTGGTCATTGTTAATATACCAAACACCATGATATATGCCTATGGACGATAGCCACATAAAATTACAACACTTTTTTTTTTAATATGAACAAGTAGGAGACTCCTTAGGGCATAAAATTATTACTTCATTCTTTTTCTAACTTATATAATTTTAGGATTGCATACATGAGACTACTACTAAACGAAACTGATCCTGTGACACTATAAATCAGTTATCAAATCTGAAATCTGGGTTTGTGAAGTGTTTATTCCTTTTATTAATTATGCCACCTCATGAATGTGACAACTGAGAGGGAAATGAAAGAAACTGACTCTCAGAAACTCACACAATATAGAGGAAATAGTAAAAAAAAATCCACCTGATTATTTGATCACTTTCTGAAATCTAGAGAAGCAAGGTTGACTATCCGATAAATCACTAGAATGAAATGAGGTGCTGCTAGGATGGATGATTTCTTAAATCGGTTGCTTATAAATTAGGAGTGCTCTGCGGAGGACTTGAGTGGGAGGTAACTATCAGAAAGTAACCTGAAATAGCAGAGATTTGCTCGCCATGAAAGAAAAAAGTATTAAGTGCATAAAACACATTAAGGCTTCTTTAGAAATCATCCTTTACTACCCTCCTGTTTTGCATTTGAGGAAAACAATAAGACCGCAAGAGACTGTCATTAAGCTAGTAAGGTGGAGACCAAGGCCATCTGAAGCTAACCTCTAGCTAGCGTTGCCTTGTGGCTAAATCAGCATGAGATAACTGGGGCATAAGGGCCCACAAAAACGTGGAGAACAGTCACTTTGAGTAGGAGCTAGTGTGTGGGTTATATTATGTTGGGCACCGGAGAGTAAATCATTAAGCAGCAAGTGTGCAAAATACTCTCTCCCTTTCCAGGGAAAGAAAGATTGCTCAGTCAAATCTCCTTCTGAACCTGCCAATGGCAGATGTCCTGGCAAAGAAATGAATATTTCTAATTAAGAGAATCCTTATCGTGGAAGGATTTTGTCAGGATGGTTCTGGTAGTCAAGGATTGCTCATGATAAATATACTTGCGATTGATGTTTACAGGACAGGAATCCGGGGGAAATGACAGAAAAAATCGTAACTGAGAATAAAACAGAAATGTATTATGATCGAAATGATTTTCTTCTGTGTAAGAAACATTACTTAGAGACACATGTTCATCTGGGATGAGTGCATCTGATTTCACTAGAAAGGACTCAAGAGCTGTGCTGGTAGTTGCAGACCTCTCCCTTCATTCATTGTCTGTGTCTATGATTAGTTCTATGTTTGACGTTTTTTGCTAAAGATTGGTAGTGAGTTATTTCTCTAACTCATGGGAGTCAATTCAGTCTTTTGGGTTATCTCAAGCACTCAGTGGAATTTCATTAGCATTATGAAGGAAACACATCCACTCATAATACAGAGAAGGTAGAAAAAGAAAACAGGCCTAGGAACCAAAACAAAGATGAATGCTACAAAAACTGAGGTGATGACTTACTTTAATCCTGCTACAAATTTAGAAAGTTCTGGGTGTTAATGGCAGTATGTAATGGATAAAGAGCTTGAGAGTAAAAGGGTGCCAACTATTATCAAACTTTGAAATTTAATGCTCAATATATTAATGAGATAAACCTATTAAATGATGTTTTCCTAAATATTAAAGCATCCAATTCAACACTTGTGAATTTAGTGCAATAAATATCCCTGGGTATTTAAGCATTGCTTATAAACTTATTAGATAAAATTTACATATTTAGGCACTTCATTATAATCACAAACCAAATATACTCTTTTTTTCTTAAAAAGATATGAAATGGGAAAGTTATTACAATTTTTTGCTAGAATTATATTAAATATTTAAATGGTTAGAACGGTATCTGCACCATAAGTCCAATATTTTCTTCATTTTCTCCGTGCTTTCTTTTTCTTACTTTTACTCATATCTTATTTGAGTTATGTTCCTAAATTTCTCTCCATACCTTTCTGACTAGCTAATGTTACAGGATCTGAGTTATCAACCTATCAGTTATCAGAGCTTAAGTTGTAAAAATATCTCTTGAAGTGATTCACACACACACGGCCCTTTTTCTAACTGAGCTTTGTTTGCTCTTTCACCATTTTCCCTTTTCTCTATTTTGAGATCATTGTAGATTTACATGCAGATGTATAGAAATCCCAGTTTATCCCAGGGTAACATCTTAAAAAAAAAAAAACTGTAGCACAATATGACAACCAAAATATTGAAAGAAATAGAACGTTTTCATCAGCACAGGGATCTCTCATACTGCCCTTTTAGAAGCACTCCCGCTTTGCTCCTGCCAACACCTTCTACTTAAAATTTGGCAAACGCTAATCACTTTCGCATTCCTATAATTTTATTTTTTCAAAAATGTTATATAAATGAAATCACATAGTATGTGATCTTTTGAGATTGGCTTTTTTTCACTCATAATAATGCAAATTGAAATTAATTCAAATTATTGAGTGTGTTAACAGTTTACTCCTTTTTATGACTGAGTACTATTCCATCATAAGGATATGCCAGTTTGTTTAACTCTTCATCTGCTGAAAAACCTCTAGGTTGTTTCTAGGTTTTGACTATAATATATAATGACTACAGCTACTATAAACATTTGTGTACATGTTTTTGTGTGTACGTAAGTTCATTTCTCTAGGATAAATGTTCTGTAGTGCAGTTGCTAGCTTGCATTGTAGTCGTATATTAAATGCTTAAAGAAACTGCCAAACTGTTTTTCAGAGGTGCTATATATTATCAACAGTAATACATACATGATAGAGTTTCCATCCTTACCAGTATTTTGTGTCTTCACATTTTTTAAAATTTCAGCCAATTTTGTAGGTGTGTAGTGATATATCATTATATATTTAATCTGCATTTCCCTAATGGCTAATGGTTTTGAAGATATTTCTTATGCTTCTCTGTCATCTACATAGTCTCTTCAATAAAATGTTATTTTATATCTTCCACCAATTTTCTAGAATTGGGTGTTTCTCTTGAAGTCGATTTATAGTTATATTCCACTGTAGTCTGAGAGGATACATGGTATGATTTCTCTTTTTTGAATTTGTTGAGACATGTTTTGTGGCCTAGGATATGGTCAATCTATGGTTACTTTGTCATTCTAGACTTTTAAATGCTCAAAAATATTTTCACAGTTACTTGTTGAAAATAAAACGATGGGGGCCAAACTTCTGCCATTTGGTTACAGAGTTGTCCTGTACAGAAATAATTTAGAAACAGTTGATTCTAGGGATATTTATTTTTAGTTACTCAAACTAATACCAACATATAGAAAATACTAACATATAGAGAAAAAAAACAAGTTATTGTCACAGAAGTCCCATTTTTTAAGATAGAGTTGTATAAGTAATCTATCAATAAAGTATTTCATATAATATAGCTCAACAGATGATCAGGAGTGTCCCAAGCAAGCTATTGATATCTGTCTGAGAAATCATTGTGAGAACCAGTAAATTACCTTTTCATTGAATACTTCATAGTATCATGGGCAAGTGTCCTTATAATGCGTATGCCTTCTTGGGATGTAGGGTGGATAAGAAAAATATGAGAAACAAAATTCTAATTGTGATTGGCATTTAGGCATTTCTTTAAACATGCAGACTGTGCTAGTGTCTTCCTTTTCGACATATTGGTTGTTGTATGAGGTGGACTGGAGATAAATTGATATTTTAGTTTGAAAACATAGATTAGAACCCAATTCTTCTTTTCATATACAGACATGAGGCATACTTCATTTTATTATATTTCACAATTATCTCATTTGTTACCAATTAATGTTTTGTGGCAACCCAGTCCCTAGCAAGTCTATCAGCACCATTTTTCCAACAACATGCGATTACTTTGTGTGTCTGTGTCAGCATTTTTTAGCAACAAAATACTTTTAATTAAAGTATGTACATTGTTCTTTTAGATATAAAATGCTTTTGCACAATAAACTACAGCCAAATGTAAATAACTACAGCCTAATGTAAACGTAACTATCATATGTACTAGGAAACAAAAAATTGTGTGACTCATTATCTTGCAATGTTCAATTTATTGCAATGGTCTAGAATAGAACCTGCAACATCTCCAAGATATTCCTGTATTTGGGTATAGAACTACAACCTTCTAAGTCTAAATTTGTTAAATCACTAATAGATATAATTATATGCATCTCCTAAAGTTTTTATAAGGATTACAGGGGAACATATAAAGGATGTTTTTTGTATAATGAGTTCTTTACCATTAGATTTTAAATCTCATGACTGTCTTGTTCAATATGGTTTTATCAGTGTATAACATTGGCCTAGCATACAGTTGTTTTTTAATAAATATTACACAACAATTAATTAATTCTTCCTTAAACAGTATTTCCCTTCTCTTAATTTTATTTTTCATATTGGCATTCACCATGTCACCCACTTACAGGAGAATAGTCCCAAATTTTTGGCAACCAAATAATACAATCATTCCAACTCTCCTCGGTGCACTTCCATTATTGTATTTCTTATTAAAATATATTCAATTTTGTAATTTTTCTTACCTTTTCAAACATAATTTTTGATGATATATTGTTCTCAATTATGTATTCTCACTGTTTAATAGGTTTATCTTTCTTAGTTTACTCAAAAACATAAGTTTGTCTTGATAGTACAATGAATATTATTCAATATTATGTGTTGGAGAGAAACTTTGTCTAAACCTTGTGAGGGAAATATTACCAAGGCTTATTTATTCAGGGAAACTATTTATAATACTACAATAAATAATTTTTCAGAATAATAACAAATGTCCTACCATGCATATATGAATATGACCAGGGCAAAATTTATGTGAAAGTTCATAAATAAAATGAACATAAATTCTAACTCATATATCCATATATTAACTGTATCCCTATATTATTATTAAAAGTTTAATGATGCCCATGTCTAAAAAATGCAAATATACTGTTCTTTATTAGAGCTATTTATTCATTTTGAAAAGCATGTGGAAAAATTAGAGTGTTTTAACAAACCACAAACTGTTCAGGAATGAAAACCATGAACACTGTTGCTAGGTTAGAGAAAAATATAGTGTTTATCCTGGAGAAGAAAAGGTAATGAGGTTACTAAAAAACTAGTTTTCAAAGCAGGTTTATTTTGCAAAGGATGCAAACACGGTATTTCAATCTCTAGAAGATAGAACATGAGAAGATTGATTTCAATTATGAGTGGAGCGCTCCTTTAGACTTCTGGCAATAACTTCAAAAGAGAAACAGACCAAACAAAGATTATAAGTCCATTTTCTATTAAAATTCTTAAACCAAGAGAGACAAAAACAAAACAAAACCCTTATAAATGCTTTAACTGCAGGCTGCTTAAAAACATAAAAGGGAATAAATTAGACCTTTCCAAATTTAAGACATAAAACAATCAATTGAAGTGTTTCAGATAACCTCTCCTTCATGTTTCTCTCATATATTTTCTGATATTTCTTCAGTCATATGAGTACATTTACTACTCTTGCAGGTGTGGGGGAGAAGAGAAAACTTCCCTTTTGTCCCAGAAGATTTGATGAAAGATCAACTCAGAATAAGGCAGATTAATACAAGAAAGAAATTACGAATATATTTGCTGTGCACACAGGGAAAATCACAGAGTGATTGCTTAATCTCCCACTGGGGTCCAGAAGTTTATTTTCCCTCGCTTTGCAGGGAGAGGGGCAGATGAGGAATGTAGGTAATTCTGTTTAAGGGCAATAAATGATTACTAGGGAGGATGAATAGGTACTTGAGAGAATGAATGAATAAGGGGCAAACAAATTGACTTGTAAATGAATGTCTTTGGAAATTAAATTGGCCTAAGAAACAGGTATTATTTTTAAAATGATTAGGCCAGGTCTGGTTATATTCTTGATAATCCTTCCTGCAATAGATACCGACAGAGGTAACAGGGAGGAGAAGGAAGCACAGTTGTTTTCTTAGGTGGGTGTGGATCTCAGGCAGATAAAGAAACTTCAAACATTTGAAGAGAGCCAATGGTTGGAGATTAGAAGGTCAGAATGATCTTGAGGATTGTTCAGTCAATCCGGTATATCAAAACACCATATTTTGGAGTAAAAATATTCTTAATTTCCTTCAGGGGTGTATGAGTGTGTGTGTGTGTGTGCGCGCGCGCGCACAACAAAAGATATCATTAAGAAAATGAAAATACAAGCAATAGACTGTGAGAAAATATTTTGAAAATGTATATCTGATAAAGAGCTTGTATCTAGAATGTATTTACAAAAACATTAAAACTCAATTATAATGAGATATCTATACCAATTAAAAATCAGCAAAAAGTTTTAATAGGTAGAATTTATCTAGCCTCAAAATAGAAGATATACAAGTGGCTCAAAGGTATATACTTGAAGTTATATAAATGGCTAACAAACACAAAATAATAATTATATGATCTGACTATTCCATTCCTATGCATTTAGCCAAGAGAAATGAAAATATATGTTCATAAAAAGCCTTGTACACAAATGTCCATAGCAATAATATTCAAAAGATGCCCCAAATGAAAGCAATTAAAATGTCCATCCACTGTTAAGTGAATGAACAGAATGTTTTATACCCATGTAATGGGAAACCATTTAGCAATAAAAAGGACTGAACAATGCATACAAATTATGATATGGATAAACTTCAGAAACATTATACTAAGTCAAAGTCTCTCAATCTCTGTAGTATTGTATTTCCAGGCTATATAAGTCTTCATTGTATGTGGGACTATTTTTTACTTTATAGAATGTTTAGTACCATCCCTGTTTAGTAGCACCCAACCCAGTTATAATGCCTAGAACTGTCTGTAGACATTGCAAAATATTCCCCGGGTGTAAAACTACCCCTGGTTGAAAACCAGTGCCATAAGCAAGAGACCAAATATTATATAGGGTTCAATTTGTAACCAGCTCCATGAACCCCTATATGTATTTTAATATTATAATCTTCTCTCCCCTAACTACTTGACTCTTTAAGTTGTTTTCCAGAAATGATGGATAAGAGCTCCTGGCCTCAAGTGATGCTCCTGCCTTAGCCTACCAAAGTGCTGGGGTTATAGGCAAGAACCACCACACCTGGCCTGAAATGATGAATTTTCTACAAGACCATGGAGTTTAGATTCTGAATGTCCCAGGGAAGACTTCCTGATGCCAAAATTCACCACCCCCCACAACTTGCCCCCAATGCATGTAGCCCCTTGTGTGTTATACCATGACTTGCTCCAAAGCACATGGTCCTTCCTTTAAAATCTCATGTATCCCTTAGTCAGAGAGACAGATTTGAGGCAGCTTCTCCCATTCTCCCAACAAGACATCTGTCATATTAAAAATTCCTTTCTTTCTTGGCAGTCCTCATTGTCTCAACAATTGGATTTTTGTGTAATGAACAAATGGACCTAGGCCAAAATGCCCCTTGTGGTTTTGCCAACACGTTTATAGGGCATGTTCAGATAAGGAAAATCAATAGGGACAGAACATAGATTAGCAGCTTCCTGGGGTTGAGATGGGAGCTGACTACAAAAGGCAGTCAGTTATCTTTTGGGGAATAAACAAATGTATTAAAACTTGATTGTGAAGATGGTAGAATAACACTGAAAATCTACTGAAAGTCATTAAATTTTACACTTAAAACAGATGTATTATATAGTATGTAAATTATCAATAAATCTGTTAAAATACTAAAAATTAAACATATTATAACATATAATCTTGAGAATTTAAATAAACACATGAAAAAATTAGGGGAAAGATGGAATACTAAAGAGACCAAAATAGAATTTTTAAAGATGAAAATAAAATTTATGAAATAAATTTCACTGAAGGCCATAAAACAGATTGGATTCCACAGAAGAAAAGCTCAGTCTATTAGAGATACAGTAATAGCAACTATACAAAATAAAGCCTGAGGTGGGAAGAAAGTAGATAAAATGAAGGACTTTGATGATTGGTGAGAAACATCAAGTAGTCTTATATACATATACACACACACACACACACAGGCGCACTTTATATATGTACATGTATATCACATATGTGTATATATTACAACAAAGACACACACATAAATTTCTGAAAAATGGTGCTAAAGAGAAAAATATTATAATCATCAAAATTAAAAAAGGCATGTTACTGTAAATGCTACACAGAAACGGTCAGCAAACTACTGCCCATGGGACAAAGTTTCACATTTTTAAAGGTTTAAAAACAGAAACAACAACAGTAAAAACAAAAGAGGATATGAGACAGAGACATTGTATAGCCCACAAAGCCTAAAATATTTATAATATAGCCTTATACAAGAAAGTTTGCCATCTTCTTCAATAACAAAATTGTGAGGAGAGGACCATATATGCCTCATCATAAACCATGTGATCCCAAAGATAATGGATTGGTCAAAGTATTAAATATCTTCCACAAATGTGAATAAAATATAGAATTTTTCAGACAAATAAGACTGAGACAACTTATTTCTAGTGTAACTATCTAACAAAAAATTTGAGACATTTTTTTCTTCAGACAGAAGGAGTTTAATGCCAGATAGAAATTTTGATCTGTACAAAGAAACAACATACAACAGAAATGGAAAATATGTGCATAAAGTACTTTAAAGAAACAAAGCTCTTAAAGGGCTTACTGTTTAAGCAAAACTAATAACACATTGTGGGATTTGCAACAACTATGAAATTAAATGTTACAGCCAAAATTGCAAGTAGGATGAAAAAGATGAAAGGAAAATGTACTTTTGTGCTTTTAATAAATTATATGTGAAATAATAAATTGCTTGAAGATAGACTTAGAAAATTAAAATACACATTGTAAACTCAGACATAATCATAAGAAAAATAAATAAAGAGGCATAGCTAATAAGCCAACACAGGAAATAAAATGTAATCATAGATATATATCATAAATTTGAAAGCAAGGGGGAAAAA
Source organism: Mirza zaza (assembly GCA_008750895.1). Taxonomy (NCBI): domain Eukaryota; kingdom Metazoa; phylum Chordata; class Mammalia; order Primates; family Cheirogaleidae; genus Mirza; species Mirza zaza. The sequence continues at coordinate 51,340 of VSMD01033961.1, forward strand.
AGGAAAATATAACCAAAGAACAGATGGGACAATTTTAATATATATTTTAAGGTCATAGATACCAGGTCATCTTTATTAACAATTACATTAATAATAAAATAGTCTAAAATCCCAATTAAATAGCAGAGATTCTCAGAATGGATGCCACCAGTATTCTCTGCAAGAAACTTACTTTACATTTAAAGACATATAATTTCTGCAGGATCGGCACTAGTTCTTCCTTATAGTTGTGGTGCAATTCAGGTGTGAAACCATCTGGTCCAGGATTTTTCTTTTTAGGAAGGATTTTTATTGCTGTTTTAATTTCAATACTTGATATTGGTCTGTTCAGGAATTCTATTTCTTCCTGGTTGAGCCTAGGGAGACTTTGTGTTTCTAATAAATTGTCCATTTCCTCCACATTTTCCAATTTGTGTGCCTATCCTGCAGAAATTATTCCACAACATCGAGAAGGATGGAATACTCCCCAATACATTTTAGGAAGTGAACATAACCCTGATACCAACACCAGGAAAGGATGCAACAAAAAAAGAAAACTATACACCAATATCCCTTATGAAAATAGATGCAAAAATTCTCAACAAAATCCTAGCCAATCAAATCCAGGTACTTGTCAAGAAAATAATCCATCACAAACAAGTGGGCTTCATCCGAGGGATTCAGGGATGGTTCAACATACACAAATTTATAAATGTAATTAACCATATAAACAGAAGCAAAAATAAAGACCATAAGATCCCCTCAATAGATGCAGAAAAAGCATTTGAAAAAATTCAACACCCTTTTATGATAAGAACACTCAACAAAATAGGCATAGAGGGGGCTTACCTAAAAATGATACAAGCCATATATGACAAACCCACAGCCAATATCATACTGAATGGGGAAAAATTGAAAGCATTCCCACTTAGAACTGGAACAAGACAAGGTTACCCACTATCTCTACTTCTGTTCAACATAATGCTGAAAGTCCTTGCTACAGCAATCAGACAAGAGAGTGAAATTAAGGGCATCCAAATGGGAGCAGAAGAAATCAAACTCTCACTCTTCGCTGATGACATGATATTATACCTAGAAAATCCCAAGGATTAAACCAAGAGACTCCTTAAATTGATAAATGAATTTGGTAAAGTCTCAGGATACAAAATCAATACACACTAATTGGAGGCATTCATATATGCCAACAACAGTAAAAGTGAGAAAGAAATCAAAGACTCAATTCCCTTCAAAATAGCAACAAAGAAAATAAAGTACCTTGGAATATATTTAACTAAGGAGGTAAAAGACCTCTACTGGGAGAACTATGAAACACTGAAGAAGGAAATAGCAGAGGACCTAAACAGATGGAAGAATATACCATGTTCATGGGGCAGCAGAATTAACATTGTTAAAATGCCTATACTACCCCAAAGTGACCTACAGAGTCAATGCATTCCCTATCAAAATACCATCATCATTTTTCACAGATATAGAAAAAATAACTTTATGCTTCGTATGGAACCAGAGAAGACCCCGTATAGCAAAATCAATCCTAGGCAATAAAAACAAAATAGGAGGTATCAATTTACCAGACTTCAAACTATATTACAAGGCTATAGTCATTAAAACAGCTTGGAACTGGCACAAGAACAGGGACATTGACCAGTGGAACAGAACAGAAAACCCAGATATAAAACCATCCTCATATATCCAACTAATCTTTGACAAAGCAGACAAAAATATACACTGGGGAAAAGAATCCTTATTCAATAAATGGTGCTGGGAAAATTGGATAGCCACATGTAGAAGACTAAATAGAAGACTGAAATAAGACCCACACCCTTCACCTCTCACAAAAATCAACTCATGCTGGGTAACAGACTTGAACCTTAGGTGCGAAACTATTAGAATCTAGAGGAAAATGTTGGAATCTAGAGGAAAACTCTTCTATATATCAACCTAGGCAAAGAATTTATGAAGAAGACCCCAAAGGCAATCACAACAGCAACAAAAATAAATAAATGGGACCTGATCAAATTAAAAAGCTCCTGCATAGCCAAAGAAACTATCAAGAGAGCAAACAGACAACCCACAGAATGGGAGGAAATTTTCTGAAGCTACACATCTGATAAAGGGCTGATAACTAGAATCTATTTAGAACTCAGGAAAATCAGCCAGAAAAAATCAAACAACCCCATCAAAAAATGGGCAAAGGACATGAACAGAAACTTTTATAAAGAAGACAGAATAATGGCCAACAAACATATGAAAAAAAATGTTCAACATCTCTAATCATCAGGGAAATGCAAATCAAAACTGCAATGAGATATCACTTAACTCCAGTGTAATGGTCTTTATCAAAAAGTCCTCAAACAATAAATGCTGGCGTGGATGTGGAGAGATAGAAACACTCCTACACTGCTACTGGGACTGCAAACTAGTTCAACCTCTGTGGAAAGCAGTATGGAGATACCTCTAAGTGGTACAAATGGATCTACCATTTGATCCAGCAATACCACTACTAGGCATCTACCCAAAAGATCAAAAAAGACACCTGCACTTGAATGTTTATAGCAGCACAATTCACAATTGCAAAGCTGTGGAAACAACCCAAGTGCCCATGAATTCATGAGTGAATAAACAAAATGTGGTATATGTATACCATGGAGTACTACTCAGCTTTAAGAAACAATGGTGATATAGCACCTCCTGTATATTTCTGGATAGAGCTGGAACCCATTCTACTAAGTGAAGTATCTCAAGAATGGAAAAACAAGTACTACATGTACTCACCAGCAAATTGGTATTAACAGATCAACTCCTAAGTAGACATATAGGAACAACATTTATCGGGTGTCGGGCAGGTGGTAGTGGGGAATAGGGGATGGGTATATACAAACACAACAAGTAAGATGTGCAATACTTGAGGGATGGACACGCTTGAAGCTCTGACTGGAGGGGGGAGTAGGGCATGGGCAATATACGTAACCTTAATACTTGTACCCCCATAATATGCTAAAATAAAAAAAAAGACATATATAGGTCAAAGTATGGCAAAATATGCACCATGCAAACACTAATATTAAGAGAACTGGTTTGACATTTTAATATCAGCAAATTAGATTTCAGAGGACGTAATATTACCAAGAATACAAAGAAACATTTTATAATAATAAAGCAGTAAACCTGTCAAGAAGATATTTGTGAAAGATCTGAAAAAGAGCTTTGAAATTTATAGAGAAAACACACATCAAATTGAAAGGTGAAAAAAACAAATCCACAATTATGTTTGTAAATATCAACTATTCCATCAGCAAGTGATAAAATACACACACATAGTATCAATAAGAATATATAAGATACTATCAATCAACCTGACCTAACAGAATGAACCACATAGCTACTGAAAAACATATGTTCTACTCAAGTATCCATGAAATGTTCATCAAGATAGACAATGTAGCCTACTGTGAAATAAATTTCAATCAATGTAAAAATATTGGTGTAACTTCAGAAAATTATTTTTATATGTTTATGTATTTCACCATATTGACAAAAATGTAAGAGGAAAAATACTACCAACTCAACTGGTGCTGAAAAATCATTTGAAAAGTTTAAACACACATTTCCTCAATTTAGGAAAAAGGCATATGCAACAAAACTGTACTAACATCACACTTTATAACAAAAAAGAATTATTTCTTCTTAGATCAGGAGAAAACAAAAATGGCCACTTTACTACTTCTACTGGAGATACTAACCAGTGAAATATGGAAGGAAAAACAAATAATAATGATGATAAAATTTGCATATTGGAAAATAAGAATAATGTTTATTCTCAGATGCCATGATTGTATATATAGGAAATCCAAACCTATCTACCAAAAATACTGCTAAAGATAATATGTAAGTTTAACAAGGTCACAGAAAACATGATTAAATTTGAAACAATTCTGTTTCTATATTCTGGCAATGAACAATTGGAAATTGAATGTTTATAAAGTAATTATATAAGTTACAATTGCACTTCAGAGAGAGGGACCAGGGAATACCTGAATTATTAGAAAAATATGCCATGTTTAGGAATCAGAAGATTTAATAATGCTAAGTTATCTATTCTCATCAAATTGATATAGCTTCAGTGTAATTCAAATAAAAATCCCAGTAGATATTGGCATGAAATTATCATGGTGATTTCATAAATTATATTGACAAGCAGAGTAATTAGGAAAGTCAAAAGGAGTTTTCTAACGAATGATGAAACTGCAATAAATTACTTTATTTCAAGACTGATTATAGAGAAATGTACACAGGTCAATGAAACAGAAGAGAATATAAAAATGGAATCATATATACACAGTCAACTAATCATATATACACAGTCAATCATATATACACAGTCAACTAGCCAGGGCATTTCAATGGCAAAAATGTATATATAGTCTTTTCTAAAAAATGGTGCTAAGGAATAGGACACTATTAGGGAAACATGGACTTTGACCTTTATGTCATACCATATAACAACATTAATTCAAAATGTGGCACATATACCTAAATCTAAAAGCTAAAGCTATAAAAATTTCTTGAAGAAAACAGGAGAAATCTTTGCAACTTTGGAGTAGACAAATATTTTTAGATAAGTTGCAAAAATACATGAACCATAAAAAAAAGATACTGTGTTTTATTGATCCAAAATCTTACATTGATCAAAACTATTATTAAAAAAATATATTGCAAGCTACAAAGTGGAAGAAAAAACTCATAATAATACACATATCTGAAAAGCAGCTTTTATTTCCAATCTATAAATACTCACAACTCAAAAAGGTATTGGCCCTCCAAAATTGTCAAAAACATTTGAATGTTTCACATAGGAGATATAAAATTGACCTATAACCACACAAAAAGATATTCAATATCATTAGTTCCTTTAAAATGCAACTTAAAACTGCAGTGAAAGACCACTACATATCCACTGGAATGGTTGCAATAAAAAAGACTGACATTATTGTGTTAGTAAAGATTAGCACAACTATAACACTCTATTACTAGTGAGAATATAAAATTATACAAGGACACTGAAAACCTAACACGTCTTATAATGTTAAACATATACTTACCGTATGACTTCTCAAATTCATTCTTAGCTATTTACCCAAGGGAAATGAAAAAAAACAAAAACAAAAACAAGAACTATGTTCAGCCACACTGCTTATAAACAAATATTTATAATAGCCAAAAACTGGCAATAGATAAATGGTTAAATGGATAAACAAATTGCTTTACATGTATTCAGCTGAATGCCACTCAACAATAACAATGAATGAACTACTGAGGCATGAGCATTTGTACATTTATGGCAGATGTATAACTCTCAGAAAAAATTGTGCTGAAAGAATCTATGCCTCAAAACCTATATATAACCAACCAATGATTCAACCTTGAATGTAAGCATAATAAATGAAGAGATACTTCACAAAAGAGAAAAAGAATGTGAATGAATTCAAGAAAAAATTTGCACAGTCACATTTATGATCAGGAAATGAAATTTAATGCCACAGTAAAATAGCATTTTATACCTTCAGATTGGCTAAAAAAAACAAAGCATGCACACACAAATAAAAAATCCTGACTATACTGAATGTTGGTAAAAATATGGAGCAGTGGATACACTTTTATTCTTCTGGTAGATGTATAAATGATTCACCTTTAAAAAGCATTACCTCATAAAAGTGAGCATGTATAAAACAACTTGCCCCATTTCTCCATGTGTGTACATGTGTGTATGTGTGTGTGTCCACTAGGGAAACTCTTACTGGTTTTCCAGGAAACCTGAACATGAATGTACAATGTCTTTTCCACAATAGTGAAAACAAACAAACAACATTGATCCCCTGAACACAAACCAAATCTCATTCAGAAAAATGGGATAAGTAAATTTTGGGAGATTCAAAGAGTGGAATATTATAAAACAGAGAAAATAACTGAGATGTAGCTATGTGTAACAGCATGGGTGTATGTTAGGGGGAAAAACTTAATATTTTATAAAGTTAAAAAGATATATTACATCAGAAGTCATAATTGATGGACTACACCATAACAGAAGACAGCAAGAGCATGAAAAACAAAATTGAGGGTAGTTGGAGCCACTAGTGATAGGAGAAATATAGTCAGAGAGAAGACATGAGCTTTGACCATTAATATTTTGGGAAATACGCATTTTCTTAAGTAGAGTGATGTGTTCATGGCTTTTCATTTTATAATTATTATGACCAATTAAAACACATATATTAGCATATTCTTTTGAAAGTTTCAAGTATTACATTAAGAAAAGAGAAAATATCTTCCCACAGAAAACTTAAAATTAACAGAAATTGCAGACATACCCACAACTAATAATTATACTATATCATACAAATGTTACCTAGTAAGGACATTTAAAAACAAAACAGCTGTATTGTTTTAGTAAAGCATGCACATTCAAAATTCAAACAACAGAAAAATTGTAATTGACTAATTTAATAAAGTATAATTATACAGTACACACCCATGGAGTTCTTTATAATGGTTCTTTCCCTTAATTAATTTTCAGGGTCAGCTTAAACATGGTTGGAATTCATCTTTCTCTTTTGTTCCTACTTGACTAACACTTCCTAAGGCTCAGAAACAAAGACTGAATGAAAAATAACTAGATGTTCAATAACTGATTAGTGCAGAAATACTTGTCAAATATTTATTTTGAATTACTTAGAATAAGGCAATCCTCCTTTATATTGTATGAAATTCAATCAAGATTCTGTTTGTGATACTATGTACACATTGTTCTCCAGTGCCTTTCTTTATTAAATCCTTTTAGAACACAGACTTTATCATGGTTTGGAGATTGCCATGGTTGATTATAGAATGCCAGAGAAAATGAGTTACCCTAGTGGTTATTTACTTAGTTATTTATATTTTTTAATAGATTTTATTTTTCGGAGCAGTTTTAAGTTCACAGAAAAATGGAGGAGAAAGTACAGTGATTCTCTGTATCTCTCCTTCCCATGTGCATGCCTAGCTGGCCCCTTTATTAATATCCCCACCAGAGTGGTATATTTGTTACCACTGATGAACCTGTGTTGACATATGGTTGCCACCCAAAGATCACAGTTTACATGAGGGGCAGTGTATAAGGACATCTATCTACCATTATAGTATTATAGAGCAGTGGTTCCCAACCTTTTTGGCAGCAGGGACCAGTTTCATGAAAGACAATTTTTCCACAGACTAGGGCAGGGAGTGAGTGGGGAACAGGTGGGGAAGGATGGTTTGGGGATGAGTCAAGTGCATTACATTTATTGTGCAGTCAAACCCTTCTGCTAATGATAATCTGTAGTTGCAGCCACTCCCAAGTGTGAGCATCACCGCCTCAGCTCCACCTCAGATCATCAGGCATTAGATTCTCATAAGGAGAACATAACCTATATTTCTCACATGCACAGTTTACAGCAGGGTTTGCACTCCTGGGAGAATGTAATGCTCTGACGGGAGGTGGAGCTTATGTGGGAGACTGATGGGGAGTGGCTGTAAGCACATATGGAGATTCACTTGCTAACCCACTGCTCTCACCTCCTGCTGTGTGCCCCATTCCTGACAGGCCATGGAACACTACCAGTGTGTGGCCCTGGGGATGGGGACTGAAGTTATAGAGAGTAGTTCCACTGCCTTAAAAATCTTCTGTGATTCACTTATTCATCCCTCTCCTTTCAACCCTTGGAAACTGCCGATTCTTCTTACTGTCTTCATAGTTTTGACTTTTCTAGAATGTCATGTAGTTGGCCTCATATAGCATCTGGCCTTTTCTTTTATATTTAAAAAAAATTTTAATGTATTTTTTTATTTCAGAGTATTATGTGGGTACAAATACTTTGATTACATAAATTGCCCTTGCACCGCCTAAGTCACAGCTAGAAGTATGCCCTTCCCCCAGAGGGTGTGCACCGTTACCATTAGGTGTGAATTTATCCATCCCCTCTGCTCCCTTCCCACTTGCCTGACACCTCACAAATGTTACTTACCTTATATGCACTATCATTAGAGCAAATAGACAATGTACAGAATGGGAAAAAGTATTCACATGCTATACATCTGATAAAGGGCTGATAACTAAAATCTATATAGAATTCAGGAAAATCAGCAGGAAAAAATCAAACAACCTCATTAAAAAATGGGCAAATGATATGAACAAAAACTTTTCAAAAGAAGATAGACTAATGACCAACAAACATATGAAGAAATTCTCACCATCCCTGATCATCAGGGAAATGTGAATCAAAACCACAATGAAATATCACTTAACTCCAGTGAGAATAGCTTTTATCAAAAAGTCCCCAAACGACAAATGTTGTTGTGGATGTTAAGAGACAGGAACACTCATACACAGCTGGTGGGACTGTAAACTAGTATTAATACAACTCCTGTGGAAAATAGTATAGAGATACCTCAAAGAACTAAAAGTAGACCTGCCATTTGATCCAGCAATCCCACTACTGGGTATTTACCCAAAGAAAAAAAAGGACATTCTATAAAAATGACATCTGTAGTTGAATGTTTATATAGTCTTGTTAGATTGGCTTCTTTCACTTAATACTATGTATTTAAGGTTCTTCTATGTCTTTCCACAGCTTGATAGCTAATTTGTTTTCAGTTTGAATAATATTTCATTGTCTGGATTCACCACATTTGTTCATTTATCTGCTGAAGGACATTCTAATTGCAAAGTTCTGGCAATTATGAATAAAGCTACTATAAACATCTGTGTGCAGTTTTTGTGTGGACATAAATTTTCAGCTCCTTTGAGTAAATATCAAGGAACATGACTGCAAGATTGTATAGTAAGAGTATATTTCATTTTGTGAAAAACCACTAAACTGTCCTTTAAAGTGACTATACCATTTTGTAACCCCACCAGTGATGAATAAGAATTCCTGTTGCTCTACAGCCTCACCAACATTTGGTGTTTCAAGGTTCTGTTATTTGTCCATTCCAATAGATATTTAGTGGTATCTCTCCATTGTTCTCATTTATGTTTCCCTGATTAAATATAACATGAATAATATTTTCATGTGCTTATCTGCCATCTGTATGTCTTCTTTAGATTCTGTTAAGGTCTTTGGCCCATTTTTAAATCAGGTTGTTTGTTTTTTTATTGTTGAGTTGTAAAAGTTCTTTGTATATTTTGGATAAAAGTCCTTTACCAGATATGTATTTTACAAATATTTTCTACTACTTGGACATTCTCCAAGATTGTTCATATCTTAGGCCACAATACATGTCTCAAAAATTTTTAAAAGAAATGAAATCATACCATGTATCTTCTAAGACCATAGTGGAATAAAACTAGAAATCAATTCCAAGATTAACTCTCAATTCTACACAAAGTCATGGAAATTAAACAACCTGTTGGTGAACAATTATTGGGTCAATAATTGAATTAAGGTGGCAATAAAAGCATTCCTTGAACTGAATGACAAAGGGGATATATGCCATCAAAATCTATGGGATTCAACAAAAGCATTCCTGAGGGGAAAATTCATAGCTCTAAATGTCCACATAAAAAAGTCAGAAAGATCATAAATTAACAACTTAATATCACTATCACATCTCAACGAACTAGAAAAGGAAGAAGAAACCAAACCCAAAGCACAGCAGAAGAAAACAAATAAAAAGTTCAGAACAGAACTAAATGCAACAGAAAACAAACAAAAAATGAAAAGGTTAGTAAAACAAAAAGTTAATTCTTTGAGAAAATAAAATTGATAGGCCCCTTGCTAGATTAACCAGAAATAGAAGGACACAAATGAGCTCAATCAGAAATGAAAAATGAGATATTACAGCTGATAGCACAGAAATACAAAACATCATCCATGAATACTATGAAAATATCTATGTATATAAATATTATAGAAAATGATAGAAATAAACAAATTCCTGGAAACATACAATCTCCCAAGACTCATTCAGGAAGAAATAGAATTCCTAAATAGGCCAATAATGAGCAGCAGTATTGAAGTAGTAATAAAACTTCTCCCAGCAAAAAAACAAACACACACACAAAAAAACCAAACAAACAAACAAAAACAAGCCCCATACAAGATGAATTCACAGCTGAATTCTACTTGACTTACAAAGAAGAGCTAGTACCCATACTGGAGGAATCATTCCATAACATTGAGAGGGAAGGAATCCTTCCCAACACATTCTATGAAACTAGTGTGACCTTGATGCCAAAACCAGGAAAGGATACAAGAAAGAAAGAAAACTACACACCAATATCCATTATGAATATAGATGCAAAATCCTCAATAAAATACTAGCAAAATGAATTCAATAGCACATCAAGAAAATAATCCACCATGACCCAGTGGGTTTCATCACAGAGAAGCAAGAATGGTTCAACATATGTAAATTGATAAATGTCATTCACTACATAAACAGAAGCAAAAACAAAGATCATATGATCCTCTTAAGAGATGCAGAAAAAGCATTTGACAAAATCCAGCACTCGTTCATAATAAAAACTCTCAACAAAGTAGGCATAAAATGAACATATCTCAAAATTATAAAAGCCATAACTGACAAACCCACAGCCAACATCATACTGAATGGAGAAAAATTGAAAGCATTCCACCTAAGAACTGAAACAAAACAAGTGTGAGCCCTATCACCACTCCTATTTAACATAGTGCTTGAAGTCCTATTCAGAGCAACCAGGTAAAAGAAAGAAAGAAAGGGTCTCTAAATCAGAGAAGAGGAGGTCAAACTATTGCTTTTCACTGATGATATAATCTTGTATCAAGAAAGCACCAGAGACTCCAAGAGAATCCTGGAATTGATAAGCAAATTCAGCAGTCTCAGGTCACAAAATCAGTGCACACAAATCAATAGCATTCCTATAAACCAATAACAGTCAAGCTGAAAGTCAATTCAAAGACTCAATACCATGCATAATAGCTACAAAAAAAGAAAATATCTAAGAATATATTTAACCAAGGAGGAGAAAGATCTCTAAAAGGAAAACTACCAAACACCAAGGAAAGAAATTGCAGAGGACACAAATGGAAAAATATATCATGCTTGTGGATCAGTAGAATGAACATTGTTAAAATGTCTATACTATCCAAAGTGATTTACAGATTCAATGCAGTGCTCATCAAAATGCCAATGGCATATTTCATAGCTCTAGAAAAAATAATTCTACATATTGTGTGGAACCAGAAAAGAGTCTGAATAACCAAAGCAATCCTAAGCAAAAATAATAAAGCTGGAGGCATCACTTTACCAGACTTCAAACTATACTAAAAGGCTATATTAATCAAACAGCACAGCATTAGTACAAAAAGAGAGACAGACCAATGAAACAGAACAGAGAACCCTGATATAAAACTATCTACTTACAGCAAACTTATCTTTGACAAATCCAACAACAGTATATTATTACACTGGGGAAAATAAGCCCTATTCAATAAATGGTGCTGGGAAAATTGGAAAGTCACATGCAGAAGAATGAAACAGGACCTCTGTCTCTCATCACTCACAAAAATGAATTAAAGACAGATAAAAGAGTTAAACGTGAGGCACAAAATCATAAGAATTATAGAAGGAAACGCAGGGAAAACTCTTCTGGATATTGGTCTAGGCAAAGAATTTATGACTAAGACTCCAAGGACTATTACAGCAACCATAAAAATAAATTAATGGGACTTGATTAAATTAAAAAGTTTATGTACAGCTACAGAAATCAACAGAGCAACCTGTTGATTGACAACCTACAGACTAGGTGAAAAATGTTCACAAACTATATATCCGATAAAGGGTTAATACCCAGAATCTACAAATAACTCAAATGAATCAGCAAGAACAAAACAAAACAAAACAACTCTATTCAAAAGTGAGCCAAAGACATGAACAGAAGTTTTTCAAAAGAAGATAAACAAATGACCAACAAACATATGAAAAAATTCTCAACATCTCTAATTATCAGGACAATGCAAATTAAAGCTACAGTGAGATATAACTTTGTTAGAATGGCTTTTATTAAAAAGTTGAAAAATAATAGATGCTGGCATGGATTCAGAGAGGACGGAAAACTTATACACCATTGGTGGGACTAAAAATTAGTACAACCTCTGTGAAAAACAGTATGAAGATTTCTCAAAGAACTAAAAGTAGATATACCATTTGATCTAGCAATCCCACTATGGGTATCTACCCAAAGGAAAAAAAAAAGTCATTTCTATCAAAAAGACACTCGTACTCAAATGTTTATTGCAGCACAATTTACAATTTCAAAGATGTAGAATCAATCCAAGTGCCCATTAATTCATGAGTGGATTATCAAAATGTGGCATGTATATATCACAGAATACTATTCAGCCATTAAGAAAGGATGAATTAATTCTTTTGCAGGAATTTGGAAGGATCTGGGGACCATTATCCTAAGCTAAGTATCTCAGGAATGGAAAAACAAATACCACATGTACTCTCTAATAAGTTGGAACTAACTCTCACAGGTGTAGAGACGAAAGTAAAAGTCATTGGAAATCGAAAAGGCAGAGGAGGGAGGAGAGGAGGGGCAAAAACCCATCTAATGGGTACAATGAATATTATCTGGGTGATGGAGACATTTATAGTCCTGACTCAAGCCATGTAACAACAACATTTGCATACCCCTTAATAGTTTGAAATTTGAAAAAAGATCCTATGTTTTTTTTTTTTGGAGGGCTTCAGAAAAGACAACACATAGCTGTAACATTTTGAAGATAGGCTATTCCACGTACACAAATAATAATTTAATGTTCAAAAAGTAGATCCTGTTAGGGAATTTAAGCCTGGGTCATTAATCTATATGGCTCCAGACTTGCCCTTCAGGAACTGTGAACTCTCAGATCCACTATATCATAAAGTTAGGAGCACACAGCAAAAGCCTGTCGTGTGATGGAAAGAATACATTCTGGAAATGGCTCAAACAGATCTGGAATGCACATGTTAACCCAAAAGTGGTCTAGATTCCTGTGCTGCCTATATCTATTACATCAATGCTGGGTCACCTGTGTCCTCATAGACTGTGTCCTTTGACAAACTGAAGATAAAGGCGAAAAATAAAAAAAAACTTGGCTTAATTCACAGGTGAGTCAGCTCAATATGTTGGTGTGAGTCAAAAATAGACATCTGTGGCTTTAAGCCTCACTCTGGAAAGACCTTGAAACACAGCACTGAGGAGGAAACCCTCCCATTGGGCAGAACTCTGTCATATTAACATCAAAGGAGAAGTGACCTGAGATAAAAATATACACAAACTACTGGGCAGTGGCAATCAGCTTGACTGGCCAGGTTCCTGGAGAGGATAAGAAGTGGAGATCATAGGCAAAGATATCTGGGGAAAAGCACGTCGATAACTTTATGGGAATGTGCAAAAATATGTGGATATTTCAGTTCACATCAATGCCTGTCAGAGAACACCCACTGCAGCAGAGGCAGTGAATGGCCCAGTGAACAGAACGACTGGTTCAGTGGAAATTAGCCAGTCTGATCTTCAGCACTCCAGAGTTTTGAGTGATGCGAGCCACGGAAGCAGAGATGAAGGATAGCAGTGGCCCTGACAGTAGGGACTTGCTCTCTGATCCAAGGCTCCTCTTAGGTCTCACAGGGTATTTAATTTATTGTTATGGCATCTTGAAGAACATTTTTATACACCACAGTATCACCTTTATATAAAGGAATGGAAGCAGTAGACAAACGGCATTGGATCCACTGGATCTATCATATACCATATCACTCAATAGTTGCCACCTTAATTTAACATTAAATCGCCTTTTGAATTTTCATCTAAGTCTTCATAGATGGGAATGACTCTGCAAGGGTCACTGTCTTCCAAAATGAGGAATCTATTTTGAATCAATGACCATTATATGGTGCTGTGTAATCAAAAAGTGAGAGGCATAAGTCTATGAACTAAGGGGTGAAAATAGTCTCTGTCACTTCCCACTCTTAATGATCCAGGTAGAACTTCATGCTTTCCTGGTCCTACAACTTTAGGTTTAGTTGTAATGGCGACATTCTGACTCCCAATTATCAGGGAGAGGAGCACTTCTGTCAGGGCACATAGTGATATTTCCACTAAAGCTAAAGTTGTGACTGCTGCCCAAGATCCCAATGCCAGTGGACAAGCATGCCGAGCAGAGAGTGACTAGACATACACTGATTTCCATGCTGCTACAGGAAAGGGGAAAGAGAAGTGTATCTGAGACTCAGGGGAATTTTTAGGGGTGGGAGAAGATTTCTTGGTTCTCTCATGCCTAATCATATCTGTAAATGGGATTTCCAGCAATTATGGTCTACTAACAGTGCCATAACAGGTCCTCTCAGCTATCTATAATATCTGTTTTATCCCTCAGGGAAAACTGACCAAGGCTGAGGAGGATTTAGAATGAGTGGTGGAGGAAGGAAATGATGAGTATCAAATGTGCAGCAAAGGGAAATAAAACTTGCTCTTTCATCTCTTCATTGGTTTTATAAACTTATTTATTCTTTTAAGAAATTTTTAATGGCAACTACCTTAAAAAGTCAGTGACAAGACAAGGTGAACTTAACTTGGGCTCTGACTGCACCGTAGCAAGTAGTTTTGGTGCCTACCCATGTTTCTTCATCCTGACAATTTCATTGAACAACAGTAGAACCTTCTACTGCCCATACTTGCTTTTCTTTTCCTCATGACCGGTTTTACCCTCTGAAACTCCTTTTATCTGTGTGCAGCTGGCCAGAAGAATCAGTGCACCCCTTCCTCGAGAGCTATCCTCACCACAGGATGGGCAGGAATACGTCTATTTAAGTACTGGAGCTCCCTTGTGCCCTGGTTGATAAAAGCCTGACAGTCTTACACTGGCTGTTTGAGTTTCCTTAGGGGGTTAAGCTCTTGTCCACCACAGTAATAGCTGGCTCAAAATGCACCCTTTCCTGACTACCTCCCTTCCTTTCTCTGCTGAACTTCCACATCCCTATATTGAGATTGGAAAATGTCTTTAATCTAAAAAATGGCAATAAGAATATTATTCTTTTCATAGGGTTTTATAAGGTAACTGTCCATTCCTAGGTTATTTCTCTTGGAGGAAAATACTTATGTACTTGGATCATGCATCTACTCATAAGGGATAAAAATCAGCAAGAATAAAAAGCTGAAACACTTTGTAAAGATGTTTCCAGAGGTGATGGCCCTATATTTATATAAAGGCCTTTATATTGAAGGCCTCAATCTTTATATAAATTACTTATATTTGAATTCTTCTGTCAGGGTCAGATTCTTGGGGAACCAAACAAGGATATTCTCACTGTGTCAGAATATTTCGCAAACTTTCAAATGTGGCTTTCTTGTGTTTGCAGAACCTGGATTTCTATACTATTTTGTCAAATCATATAAAGACAGAAATAAAGGCTTAATTGTGGGAGAATAAAGGCAGAGAGGGTGGCTGGTGATCCCTGTGAAAGAATCAAGGAGAGAATTGCTACTTTTGTCCTGGCCCGTCTCTCCCATTGGTCTCTCAGCCGTGTTTCCTGCTGCTGTCTCAGCCTGCATGCTCTCCAGCTAGCTCCCTTAACCCCAGGGCGGGATAGGGCCTGGAAACAGCCTTACAAAGTGTTTCAGCTTTTTGTCCTTGCTGATTTTTATCCCTTATGAGTAGATGCATGATCCAGGTACATAAGCATTTTTTTCCAAGAGAAATAACCTAGGAATGGACAGTTGCCTTATAAAGCCCTATGAAAAGAATATTATTCTTACTGCCTTTTTTTTTTTAGATTAAAGACATTCTCCAAAGCCATATAGCTAGTACCTGGCAGGTCATTGATTTTAATCCAATTCCCACCACCTTTGAAACTTGAGGTTTTAACCACAGAACCTCCCTCTCTTGAATTATATATACAAAGGAACAAGACTGAACATTATGTAGGATATCCTTAAGGGACCATGCCCTATATAGTTTTTAAAGCTACTTCTCATGGAACTCTCTTGAACACTGTCCATTGCCCAGGAGGAAAGTAGTAAGCAGCTTCAGTAAGACCCCTTCTTTCCTGTGACCCCAGTGAGTACAGCCAGCTAGTATCTGGGTCTCCTTTATGGGCAAGCAATCTATATGTCCCAGTCACTGCAATTATTTAATATAAAAGTCTCACATTATTCCTGATTGATTTTTCATTAATATTACTGGAAAATGGTTTCCCAGACAATCCAAAGACATAAATATAGATTAGAGGCCTAAGTATGAATGTCAATGCTCACATTTTAGGGTGCTTTCCCATTCAAATGACACTGGAATTGAAGTTTTCTTCTAGCTGCATTCAGATGAACTCCTTCTTCTACCCAGTGAGGCAGAGTCTCCTACATGACAGAAGCGCTTAGCACATTGAAGACCCAGCTATCAATGGCCCATAGCAGTGTGTTATAAGTTGGCTTGACATAGTCTGGAAGAACTGGGAACAATTATGCACTCATATTCTTGAAGAAATTTTAATTTTTACACTGATTTTTAAATTTGAGATTTTATTTTATTAGATTTGAAAATAAATATACATATAATCAAGATCATCTATATGGTCACCTTATAAATAAGTGCTGGCAAATTCAGTGCCTGTTTTTAAATGTATTTAGGGCAGAATGAGTGCCCATTAGAACTATTTTAATTGTCTCAGAATGAAAAAACAACCAAGCAACATCAATAAAAACAGAAGAGGATTTGGTAGAAGAATGTTATATTTTTCCCTAGCCTGGGCAATAGAGTGAGGCTGTCTCAAAAAAAAAAAAAAGTTTTGCAAAGATTACACAGTAGTTCCAAAGAGAAAAGTTGAGGAAGAATTAAATAAGTACATTGTATTGGGTACTATGTTCTAGACAAATTTAAAAATTTTCTATACTCTGTACTTCAGAACTATATTCATATTTAAAATAACCATTTACTCTCATCAATCAGTATCATGTAACACATTAAATAAATATTGTTGATACTGAGTTTTTTCTATAGTTTTGTGGTTTTCAACATTTTTAATTTTCTTGGTTGTATAAGATCAATAAGCATGAAACTTTAAGTTTAATTAGGTAATATTGCAGTACAGAAAATTCAATAAACACTAGCAGTTATACATTATTTAAGTCTGAAAAATACTGACCTAAAATATAGATCTATAATTTTTCTCTCTCACAGCTTCTAGTACGAGACACATGGATCATTTCTTAGGTGGCAGAGTAGTTGAAATGTATCTTACTTCATGTTAATACATACTTTGTTGTGGTTATCCTTTTCTTTCTGTTATTTGACACTTCAACTTTCTTTACTAAAAGCCACATGACATATTTAAAAGACTCTGTGAAAGAATGAGCCTCTTTATTTTTGCACACACATTCATTTGGTTTTGAAGTGTTTTCAGAAGGTTGATTTGGAGATTAGGATGATAAAAAGAACATCAGCAAGGAAGCTCTCAGTGAAAACACAGCTCTGTCAGCCACCAGCTGTATGATTTTGGAGCAGAGGCTCCACTTCCCTGAGTCTCAGTTTCTCAAATGTAAAATGGTCGTAGTAAGAATTTAGCTTAAAGGTTGGTTGAAAAGATTGACAATTCAATTATGTGATGTGACTGACTCTTACTGGGCCCTCGATAAAGAGTTGCCTCTGTCTCCAAATTTAAGAGCCAGTATAATTCACTTAAGAAAATCAGTGCTGCTACATTACACTCGAATGTTCCATTTGAACAAACTGCTATCATCATGTTTGGGAAGAATACTACTTTTAACGATTTATCTCCAGATGATATCTGCTGTTATAAAAGACATCATTCCAAATAGCAAAGGGCGAAGATTCCCCATCCCTACAAAACTTAACAAGCAAAAAATCCCCAGATTCTGAAGGAAAGAGCAAGGGAAGGAAGTGCTGTCGGCAGTTTGGAGGAGAATGAAAGGCCATATGGATGAGAGGGGCTCGAAAACAGGTCACCAGAGTTCAGCTAACTTTGGAACTCGCGCTATTATCTGTCAGATACTTGTCTAAGAACTGGGGAAAGAACACAGGGCAAAATAAATGAAATTATAGTTTTCACAGAGCTTGTATACCACTTGGGGGGGACAGTGGAGAGGAAGAGAACAAGCAAGTAAACATATATCTGTTATATAAAGTCAGAGAGTGGTAAGTGCTAAGAGAAAAATAAAGCAGGTAAAGGAAATGGGGTTATGTCTGGTGGAGACTGGAATACAGAGACTTTGGAGCTTGGGACCAGGGCATGGCAAGAGTCACAGATTTGTTGGCATCAATCCTTCATAAAGGGGACAATATTAATCGAGTGCCTCTTACGTGCCTGGCTTTTGTGTCAAGTTAGAATCAGCCTAGTTGTGCCAACTTCAGTGTGTGTGGGGGGAGCGTGGGGGAGGGTAAGGGGATTGGGAGGTTGGGAGCTTTCACAATGGTTCAATGGCTAATTAAACCCTTTCAAATTCATGACTGATTGCAATGCTTTCAGATGCCAACAAACATGCAAATATATTTTGTTCAACACACACAGGCAGTAATAGGAGACAGGGGAAATGGAACCGCAGCGAGTGACTCAGGAGACCTGCACACTGATGAATCCCACAGATGGGGATTGCCCTCACAGTGCTGACCAGCAGGGGGCCTTCTCTTCTCTCAGGAGAGCTTCCAGCAGCTGTTGCCCAGAAGAAAAGGGCCTCGGAGTTCTCATGGGCAGTTTCTGCAGATGTGTCAATCATGAGCAGTTTCTTGCGGTTTTTATTGCCATCTACAGGGCCATGCGTAGGCATTATCTCAGTTGCATTTTGGCTTCACTTTCTTGTCAGGCTTAGAGGTTCCTGGTCACAACAGGTGTTATCTCATCACCTCAGTCCACCTTACATGTGCTTATCACTTTGAAGGGTTGAGCAGTGCCACTGTGGGCTGAGGCACTCCTCATGAGGGACTCCACGTTGAGATATTTAGGATCCATTATTATATATCACTGGCACTGTTCTAGACTTGGAGATACTATTCACTATGTGGCTCCCGTATTCCAGTAAGGAAGACACTGAATAAACAAAGTAATTAAGCAAATGATATAATATGTTACGTAGTCATAAATTCTGTGACGTGAGATAAACCAGGTTTGGGAGTGTCAGGCGTGGGAATTGCAATGTGGTTTAAGTGTAAATAACCCCTGTAGCAAAATTCCTGCTGTGTTCATGCTGTGATGGTTCCCCCTGGGTTGCTAGAAAATTGGTAGAATAGCAGGCCTGGTAGGCAGCACGACCTTCTGAAAGTGATAGCAAGGTTCTGGACATAATAAGACCCGTCCTTGGTCCGGAAGAATTTTGCTTGTGTGGTCTTGGCTAGTCATCTTTAAGCATCAGAATGACAACTCTTCACAGGAGCTGGGAATTACCCTTATGAAGTCTCGTGGATCTTCTGAAATAATAATTCATGATCCTTTGTTTTCCATTTTTTTTCTTTTGATAGACTTATGGGGTGCAAATGGAGTTCCATTGCATGTATATATCGTATAGTGGTGGAGTCTGGGCTATCAGTGCACCAATCACCCAAGTAATATACACTGTACCCCATAGGTAGTTTTTCATGCCTTACCCCCTTCTACCCTCCTCCCTTGTGAGTTTCCAGTGTCCGTTATACCACTCTGTGTGCCCTGTGTGGCTAGAGTTCAGCTCTCACTTATCAGTAAGAACATGCAGCATTTATGACATTTATTTTTCTGTTCCTAAATTACTTCACTTAGGATAATGACCTCCAGTTCCTTCCAAGTTGCTACAAAAAAAATATTTTTGTGGGTTTTTATTATGACAGCATGCTGGCTTTTATAAAAGGCTTTTCCATATCTATTGAGATGATCATATGGGTTTTGTTCTTAATTCTATTTATGTGGCAAATCACATTTATTGACTTGCATATGTTGAACCATCTTTGCATCCCTGGGATGAAAACCACTTGATCTCAGTGAATCATCCTTTTGATGTGCTGTCCAATTTGGTTTGCTAGCATTTTGATGAGGATTTTTTATATCTGCACATCTGATAGCAGTCTCTTGTTCCGATTTTCTGAAATTGCTTTTGATAGGGAGATTTTTTTCTGGAAAATGTATTTGTTATTGGTTGAGTTCTTGATTTGCTTCTCAGCTTGGTTACTGTTGATGTATAGTAATGTTATACACCAATATTTTGGCTTGCTTTTGCGTGCCTTCAGTAGTATGATTTTTATAAGATTGCTTAAGCACATTGCTTAAGTATACTGGGTCAGTGGCATCTGTAATTTCCTTAGTAGCTTAGGGAACAATAATTAGTTGAGGCTATGGTGACATTTTGCTGGGGAATTGAATGCCAACTGAGCCAGTCTTTGGGCCCCAGTGGTGGAATCGTGGGCTGCGTATGCCTAATTTCAGACCTCAGACCAGCTTATATTGGCAGCAGTGTTAGTGTGTTCTTTGGGGACCAGTTCTTGGGCCTCCAGTGGCTTTCTCAGAAGTGAGTGGTTGGAGTAGAGGGTCAGTTGTGTGGACAGGGTCTCTGTCTCCTGAGCAGATAGTATGATGTGGGAGATGATAATAGTCATTGTAGAGCCACCTGTTAGGACCCAAAGGGTAGACACAATGGATCGGGCAGACTAGTCCCCAGTCCCACATTTGTCTGTAACAGGGTGGCGAGTATTGTGCTAAGTGTGCTTAGGAAAGCTTAGTCTCCTCTGTCCCTTCCTAGCTGAGTGGCAGCCGCAGCCAAGTCACTTTGAACTTGGTGTGAGGGTGGGGCACTTCCCATCATTAAGTTATCAAAATGGCACCAGCTATGGACTTACAATCAAAGAGGGCAGGGCCCCTTTCAGGCAAGGAGCATGGGCAAGAATGTGTAGGGAGTGTGTTCTGCTCATCTCTCAGTCTCACAAGAGTCCATAACAGGGCAGGGGTAGTTGTTCTAGGAGTGTATAAGAAAGCCTGGGCTCCCTGGTCCTCCCCAGCTGGATGGGGATGCAGCAACAGTAGCCCAAACTCAGCCTGACATGGGGCATTGCCCAGCTTTATACTCCCATACTAGCACCTTAGGCCTGTGACCTGGGAAGGTAGGGCCCCGTGAAGGCAAATAATGTGGGCAAGATACTGGAGGGAGTCCCATTGCTTGCATCTCGGTTTCATAGCAGCCCATAGCGGGGCAGTGGGAATTGTCCCAGGAGTATGTAGGAGAGCTTAGACTGCCTTGTCCCACTTCAACTGGGCAGCAGCTGTGACTGCATCAGCCCAAACTCAGCCCAAAGGCAGTGCTCTGCCCAGCTCTAAACTACCGTAATAGTGCGTTAGGCCTGTGACCAGAGAAGTTGGGGCCCTTCTCAGACAGGCTGTGTTGGAAGGGCACTGAGGGATGCAGTTTGCTTGAGACTTGGTCCTGTAACAGCTGGCTGCACGATGGTGAGTACCCTCCTAGATATGTGTATCCCAGAAGCCAGGTTTCTCTGCCCCTCCACAACCATGGGGGCTGCAGCCATGTCACCCTAAACTCAGGCCAAGAGTAAGGCACATGCCAGTGTCAAACTTTCAAAATAGTGCCTTAGACCTGTAACTGGAAAGACTGGGGCCTCAGCCAGGCAAGTAGCATGGGTGAGAAACTGGAAAATTCTGTCCGCTCATATCTGGGTCTCAACAACAGCCCACAGCAGGGTAGTAAGGACCTTGCCAAGGATGGATGTGAGCACCTGGGCTCCTCTGTCCCTCCTCAGAGCCTCACAGTGGCTGCAGGTGCACTCATGGTTCCCCAGGATCTAGGCTCTCAGAATGGCACCTGGCTCAAGCAGCTCTAGGCACTGATGCCTGTGAGATTCTACATGAGTTTCCTTTCTGGAGCAATGCCTCTGTGCAATCTCCAAGCAGCTCCCTATGTTAGGCCGTGATTGACTCCATTGACAAGATGAAGTCCAAACTAGCACCCTTGATAAAATTGCAACCTCAAAACTCTGGTGGGTGGTGTGTGATCTATAATAATATACTTCTTACTCAAACAATGTTAGATTAACTTATCCAAGCAGGGCCAAACAAACGGACAACTTTCTTGACCTTTATCCTACTATTGGAAAAATAGGGTACCGTTGGTGCACTGAACACTAGTAAGTGGAAGCAGTGAAGAAAGAAGTCTAAGCACTTAGACGTTTATCTCACCCTATTGAACAAGTCCCCAAAGGAAACCATGCAAACCAACAAAACCATTCAGAGGGTGTAATATTATAATAAGATCATATATGTTTTGTCTTTCTCCCAGTTTCCTGGAGCACAACACCTAAAACCCTTGGAATCCCAGAAGTGATAAGTCTTTTATTGTATGCTAATGAGTTGACTGATGGCTAGGGGCTCCTAGATAGCCTTAGGATGGGGCTGGTTACCAGGGAAACCAACCTGGTGATTTGAGGATAGAAAATTTTAGTCCTACCACTCCCTAAACTCCAGGGAGGGGAGAGAGGCTGAAGATTGAGTTGATACCAATGACCAATAATATAATCAATCTTGCCTATATAATCAAGCCTCCATTAAACTCCAAAAGTACTATGCTCAGGGAGCTTCTGGATAGGTGAACATGTGGAGATGTCTGAAGGGTGGCATACCCAAAGAAGGCATGGAAACCCTCCACCCCTTGTCCCATAACTAGCCCTGTACATACCTTCCATCTGGTTATTCATCTGTATCCTTTGTAGTATCTTTATAATAAATGAATAAACATAAGTGTTTTCCTGATTTCTGTGAGCCAATCAAGCAAATTCATTGAGCCTGAGAAGGGGGTGAGGGGAACTGCTGATTAATGGCCAGTTGATCAGCAGTATAAATGACAACTTACTACTTACAAATGGCATCTAAACTGGTGGCCATCCAGTGAGAATGATACCTCAACCTGTGGTATCTGATAATTTCCAAGTAGATAGTTTCAGAATTGAATTGAATTAGAGAGCACCCAGCTGATTTCTGCTTCAGAGTTTGCTGTTGGTGGGAAGAAATGCCCATGCATTTTGGTGAACAGAGTTGAAGTATTCTGTGTCAACTCAGTTGTGAGACCAGAAAAGGATAAAACAATTTTTTTTCCTATATCATTACAGAGGGCCTCCCCAAACATTCCTCCTCTAAAAATACTTTGTGTCTGGTTTTTAGATTGCTATATTGAATCTAAAGAATTGATCCATACAACTCTGTAAAAATTGCCATGTTGTGGAAGATACTCTCCACAAAGTGACAACTAAGTACATTTACAGAAGGAATATTAAGGTGAGTGTATTAGTCAGGATTCTCCAAGAAGACAGAACCAATATATATAGATATAGGCAGATATATAAGAGCATATTTATAGGGAAATTGGCTCATGCGATTATGGAGGCTGAGAAGTCCCGTGATAGGCTGTCCAAAAGCTGGAGAACCAGGGAAGATAGTAGCATGACTCAGTTCAAATCTGAAGACCTGAGAACAAAGGGAGCTGATGGTGTAACTTTGAGACCAAAGGCCTGAGGACCTGGCGTTCTGATATCTAGGGGCAGGAGAAAATGAATGTCCCAACTTCAGAAGAGAAGAGAGAAAATTCACCTTTCCATTGTCTTTGTCTTCTATCCAGCCCCTCAGCTGTTGGGAAGGAGGCTACCCACATTCAGAGTGAATCTTTCTTACTCAGTCCACTGATTCAAATGCCAATCTCTTTCAGAAACACCATCACAGATATTCCCAAAAATAGTGCTTTACTAACTATCTGTGTATCCCTTAATTCAGTTAAATTGACACCTTAAATTAACCATCATATGGAATCATAGACTATCTGGTAGACAGGAATAAATGGGACATGACACATGTACACCATACTTTTGAGATAGGGTATAAAATTCTATCTAATAGAGTAGCCCCCGGGTAATACTAGCCAATACAACCCAACTATCTCTTGGGACATCAGAGTCATCTGATAACCCCGACATCGAGAAAGAAACATTGGCTACCAACTGTGAGTACCCGCTTCCCCTCCACAATTCTTGGGTTTATGAGATAACTCTGCTTCCTAATGGTATATCCAAACATCATCCAATCTTAAAATAGAACCACTCTAATCCTTGGCCACAAAATTCTATGTCACACAGCATTCATCTAATAGCTATACCTTATCATTTATATCATCTGCAGAAAGTGAGGATGATTGGATGCTGAAATGCCTTACTCGGAAACAAATTGTTCTAACCAGGTTCTTGTCATTCACTGGTAAGCTGGCTAAGTGCCAAAGTATAGCCATCCCCTGCAGGGATCCGTCTGTTATCAGCTTTCTATTAGTAACCTAAAAGTCAGCAGTGGGAAGGTGTCTGGAGCAGTATAGGATGGTGCATATTCCTTCACAGAGCTTTCTTCCACCTCTCACCCAGTCACTCTCAGGGTGTTAGAAATCCTGACAGTATCCTGTGCCAGGATGGGAACAGATGCTACCTGTCAGGACTGTCGTCTTCTGGTTGGTGATTCCTAGCCCACTGTACCAGGAACATGTCCATTACCTTTACCCTGCTCAGTGTTACGTTGCACTGCTTGTCCAGATATCCTCACAGGGTGGGTGCAAATGAGTGCACTCTGACCATCGCAGCACAGAAAGGGGAAGAAGAAGACCCTTACCTAATTTGGATGGGAATACTAAAACCTTGGGAGGTAGTGGTGAGGATGCATAATAACTATTTCTACTTGAATCCCTTAAAGAGGATTGTCTCAAAGGCTGTCCCCATTTTTTTTTTTTTTTGGTTCCTCTTTCCTTTAATGAATCTATAGACCAAGATCTAAATTTCTGAGCAATACTGCTATAGAGGCTTTGTTTGCTAATATGCCCATGGTAACCTGAAAACAACTGTTAGAGACTTTGTACTCCCAGCCCCTACTGAATTTCTCTATAGAACTAAAGGAAGCACCTCTCAGAGCCTTCAGTAAATGTTCATTTGTGATTCTAGATTGTTTTCCATATGTTCTCCACTGTCACTCCCACAAGTAGAACAGAGGGTTCCCAGGGAAGTCTTCTTATCTCTTTAGTCTTCCAAATTATGTCACCAGCCTAATTGTTACCCAAATATTAGTTCCACTGTCTCCTTCTGGAACAATTACAGTAGGCTCCCAATGCATTTCTAAGATTCTAATCTCTCTTCCCTTTGACTAAGAGCCCTAAATATGTTTGAACATCACTTTAGAAGCCATGGGGCCCTTTCCATACATTTTCTGTTCCTCACAAAAAAAACTATTGTGCTATTTTACACAGAAGAAAAATAAAGCTTACAGAAATTAACTGGAATTCCTTCATTAAATCAAGATATAAGTGGTACAATTGGGACACAAATGGGAAGGTTTGTCACCAAACTCAGTGCTCATTCCATTACAACAAATTGCCTTCTTAATTGGAAACCCGATTGCTAAGTTAGAAACTACTACTATTACATATATAATTCTTCAGCTACAAGTCTTCAATGGCTCTTCACTGCCTGCAAAGGTATGAGCTTTGAGGACTGCAATCAATCTCTGCAGCCTCTTTTCCTCCCTCTTCTCCAAATCTACCTAAACCTAAGCTCTAGATGGAGGTTGAATATTAGCCTTCCAGGGGACAAATTATCTGGGACTATGTAACTGCTGCTTCCTTAGCCAGAATCTGGAGCTTGCACTCTTGCACTGTCCTTGTCACACCAAACTGTCATACCTCAACCTGCTCCACTGTGGACATTATCCACTGGACGTATGTATACATGTGAGGCTGTGGCTCCCTGTCTTACACACTCTGTGCCTAACATAAATTAGTATTTAGGAAAAACTCTGCATTAGAATTTGAAAGTACGGTTGTTCTCAAAATGTTTCAAGATCTCCTGTAGATATTTGTTAAAAGTGCAGTTTTCTGAGCTTCACTTACATAGTTGTCTGCATAGAGTCTTTATAAAATTTCTTGGGTGAGGCTTAGAAATTTTCATTTTCGGTAACATACCTAGTGTTGATTCCATGCGTTAACATTTGAGGATCGGACATTGGACAAACTGGATTGCGCTGTATGCTTCCTATTTTCTCAGCACAAGCCATAGGGCCTGCCTCCACACCTCAGCTTTTACTTTTGGTAGAAATCTCTTCCCTCACCAGCCCCTAATCCCATTTTATTCTGTTCATAGCATACTATTTAAAGGAATTTTTTATCAAAATCGAGGATATTTTCCTCTCTCTTTCAAGACTCTAAACTAACTCTAAGATTTTTTTTTAAATAAAGCAATGAATGAAAATTTCAGAACGTCAAGATAATATGCAAAAGAAATTGTCACTAAAATCCCTTTATTTTCTGTTCAGAATAATTTATAAATCATATATTACTAGATTGCTCAGTCTTTTTATTCTAGAGGCCTTTCCTGAAGTTTAGGTAGAAATAAATAAATTTGTCTATATCTATATCTATATCTATCTATCTATCTCTATATATATACATATTATACATATTTCTAGTCAAGATTCATTGACTACACTTGGCCATTGCGTCTCATTTGAAAATGCCCTGTCTCTCACTTGTAAATTAAAAATAAAATCCTAAATCCCCTGTGGACTGAACAGACTCCAGAAAAATCTTAAAACTGAAAAAAGGAAGGAAGGTGAGACATGCTTCATTTTACTCCCTCTTTTGGAGATTAGATACAACAATTGACCAGCATTAATGTTCAAACAGAGATCACAAAACTGACAAAACATTCTTTGTGACAATAAGATACTAAATCATTAAGAGAACCTAAGGCCCTGTAGGACAAACATTAAGTCACACCTACAGGCCATCCATGTATTTACAGATTACTGTGAGTAGAGATTAGCAGACCCCTTTATCTTAAGCATTCTACTGACTCCAAATCCTTAGACAACCATTTATTTTTTTAACCAATTACAAATCAAAGAATCTTTTAACCCACTGTTAGGGTGGAAAGGCTAGTAGGTGCCTATGGCACAGGTGGAGAAAGATTTCTCATGCAAAGATTAAGATATATAAGTAAAAAGTTAATTTTATTCTTTTAGAGGAAGAGGAGAGAGAGAGAGAGAAAAAGAGAGAGAGAGTGAAAGCAGGAGAAAGAGAAAGAAAGAAAGAAGGCAAGTGGGGAAGAGAGCAGGGAGAGGGTATGGCATCCTAAAGAAAGAGGAGGGGTGCCAGCAGCGGAGGGGTGCCAGCAGTGAGGCCAAGGGGCTCACTGATTTTAAGGGGAAAGAAGAGAAAAAAATAGTGATGGCTGTCAGTTAATAACAAAAGTGGCAGCAGGTAGATAACAAAAACTGCAAGGATGTCAAAGTCCAAGAGTTGGTTTCCTGCCTTTCTTGGAGAAGGGATTATCACAGGAGGGGTGACTCTATCCTTGAAATACAGTTGAGGTTGTAGCTCGTTCTTCTGCTGTTTACTCAGGAACTCTGTTAAAAGCAGATTCTCTCTCCAAATAACAAATGCTGGTGTGGATTCGGAGAGAGAGGAACACTCCTACACTCCTACACTCCTACACTCCTACACTCCTACTCCTACACTGCTGGTGGGACTGCAAACTAGTTCAACCTCTGTGGAAAGCAATATGGAGATACCTTAAAGCGATACAAGTGAATCTACCATTTGATCCAGCAATCCCATTACTGGGCATCTATCCAAAAGATCCAATGACACTCTACAAAAAAGACACCTGCACTCGAATGTTTATAGCAGCACGATTCATAATTGCAAGGCTGTGGAAACAGCCCAAGTGCCCATCAATCCAAGAATGGATTAATAAAATGTGGTATATGTATACCATGCAGTACTATTCAGCTCTAAGAAACAACGGTGATATAGCACATCTTATATTTTCCTGGTTAGAGCTGGAACCCATACTACTAAGTG
>VSMD01033962.1:0-11187 GCA_008750895.1 Mirza zaza
AGAAATTAATTGGCCAACTAATATATATACAAAAAATTAGCCGGGCATGGTGGCACATGCCTGTAGTCCCAGCTACTTGGGAGGCTGAGGCAGCAGGATTGCTTGAGCCCAGGAGTCTGAGGTTGCTGTGAGCTAGGCTGACGCCACGGCACTCACTCTAGCCTGGGCAATAAAGTGAGACTCTGTCTCAAAAAAAAAAAAAAAAAAAAAAGTAAATAATACTAGGAGTAAAAGGACACAAAAAATCATTAGGCATGGCAAAAATTTATGGAAAAATAAAATTTGTGGTGTCAAGAGCAAGCTTATTAAAGTTACTGTGTTTTCAATGTGAAGAATAAACACACATGTATGAACTACATGAAATATACTGTAGAAGACTGTCTCACAAGCAAAGTGTAGGGTAGCATAGTTACGTGGCTTAGAGCTACTTCAGAGACACAGCTCCTCACAGCTCCATTAGCAAGAAAGTGGTGCTCAGCTTCCTGAGGGATGCAGGAGGAAAGTTCATCAGCCACACAACCTTGGGAAAACCACCTCCGGCTGGGCCTTTTGCCCAATGTGAACACCAACTTCTTAAGGCTACTAAGTGTTGGTGAAGTAATAATACCGGGTACCCTAACGGTCACCATATATAGGGAAAATGGTAAACTGTAGCTAAATGTTCCTTGATTTACTAAATAGTCATTATAAAAGTTTATAAAATTTTTCCTTTCTATGGAGAATTTTGGGACACCTTGCATAAGAAAATAGACATTAATTTGTCTGTATAATAAACAATCTTGCAACACAGAGGGCAAAAAAAAAGCAAAAGACAAAAATCATTTATACCATAACTGAAGCTTTAAAAAAACAAACTCAGGGGTAAGCATTTTCTCCTAACACTTAAGTATACATTACATGATTTTTCTTTTCTTTCTTTTTTTTTAAGCTGAGGATTCAGAGACTCCACATGATTTTTCTATATTCTAATTCATCTTCAGGATTATCTTAATTAGGAACAGAGGGGACTATCAAACTAATATGACAATTGAACACACATGTGCAAATAGCTTTGGTAGCCTGGCTGGGAACCCCATTTCCATGTATTTCTTTGCCAAATCATGCCTTCAGCTTTAAAAGATATTTGGAATTCAACCCAGTAGACTTTATAACATGCCAGGAAGATGTACCAGCAATATTATTATAGAACAATTATATCTGATAAAATGGCTATAAAATATGTATACTGGCCGGGTGAGGTGGCTCAAGCCTGTAATCCTAGCTCTCTGGGAGGCCGAGGTGGGCGGATTGTTTGAGCTCAGGAGTTGGAGACCAGCCTGAGCAAGAGCAAGACCCCATCTCTACTATAAATACAAAGAAATTAATTGGCCAACTAATATATATAGAAAAAATTAGCCGGGCATGGTGGCACATGCCTGTAGTCCCAGCTACTTGGGAGGCTGAGGCAGTAGGATTGCTTGAGCCCAGGAGTTTGAGGTTGCTGTGAGCTAGGCTGATGCCACGGCACTCACTCTAGCCTGGGCAATAAAGTGAGACTCTGTCTCAAAAAAAAAAAAAGAACTAAAGAGCCGTTTATCGTTAGTAGCAAGAGAAATTGTGCCCCTCAAATACTGCTAAACAGGCTTTTTCACCCTTGTCGGCCGCCTCTAGCCTCTAAAGTACATGCACAACTGTTCTGGCCTCCACTCCCCATGCATAGCCCCCTTGCCTGGGATCCATCTCTTCCTACAGCTACACTTCTGCCTCACAGATTATGTCCAATCTCACTGTTAGACTGCCCCAACCCCTGACTTCTGCTGGGATGACCCCCCTACCCATGCCCAGTGCTGCATGTGGGTGGGTCATTACTTTTCCATTTGATTGAACAAATACATTTGTAAAATTATACCAACACTCATCATATGAAGTAAAAAGCTAGTTTCCCTCTTCCCCACTCTCCTCTCAAGAGGCAACCACTGTTACCAGCTTGGTAACATGCTCTCCAGTCTTTTTTTTCCCTCACTTGAGCAAACAAGACATTCTTGGGTCTTTACATCATACATATATTATACATAAATTATACTGTTGTCAAAATTAAATCATACTGTCAATACCTTCTGTAACTTGCTTTCAGGCTCCGGAATACCTTCACATACTCTATATTGCTCCACCCCCATCTTTTCCTCCACACTATGTCTGTTCCTGAGTTCAGCTGCCCTCATAAAAGGCTGTGCTAATCTACTATCTCCAACCTGCCCATTTCCCCAGACCCAGACCAATGGGGGATATTACGAAGCATGTACATTTTTGACAATTTGCTAGGCAAAATGATATCTTGCTATTTTTATTTGCTTTCCTCCAATTGGCAGCCAGGGAATCTGTGTGTGTGTGTACAGGCCACGTCTATCTTTTCTTGTATCTGTGAGTTACCGTTTAGACTCTGCTGTTGACTGGGTTGTCTATTTTCCTTATTGATTTGCAGGAATATTTAAATGCTTTCTGGATATTAATCTTTTCCTTATCCATAATACTCTTTCTCAGTTTCTTGTATATCTACAGGGACCTAAAACTTTTTTGTAGCCCAATTTGTTTTTCTTTATAGTTTTGCACCTTTCATTTCACTTAAGGTCTTCCTGTCAACTACATTACAAAGTACCGTATTAGCTGGAATTTCTACTTGGCATGGGAAGACATAATAGAACTTTTTCCTACCATCAGCCAGCCAATTGTTCCAACATGATTTACTAAAAAATGCTTAGTGCTACCTGTAAAATGAACAAATCCTCAAAGTTTCTGCTGTTTGCAACATTCTGTTATCAAAATTAGAGGAAATTCCTGTTTTCCTCCTTAACATTTTAGTTATTCTCCTGCATTTTCTTTTTAGATTACCTTTAGAACACATTACAGTGTTTCTCTTTAGGGTAATTTGCGGGGGAAATCGACAACTTTCTGATAAGAAGTCATCACATCTAGGAAAACTTTCTAAAATTAGTCATGTCAGAGGTCCTGAATATTTCCTGTTAGCGGTATTTACTACTTAAGAATACTGCATGTACTTTAACGTGCCCTTGCCAATATTTTGATTTGTTCATGATACAACTGCCACCTCAAATATCCAGGAGACTCAAGCAATAAACAACTATAATTAGCTAGCAAGTTTAGCAAATGGACAATTTACATCAGCCAGGACTTTATTTTGTTGGTTGTTTTTGGCTTGCTCCTGATTGCTTTAATAGCACTTAATTTCATGAGGCACACTCAGCCCAGCAGACTTCACAAACTCAGCACTGGCTTAGTAGCTGACATCCCAGTAGCAAAGAGTATATGTAAGTGCCCAGATCTTGGTCTTTAACATCTCTCTCTTCAAGAGAGGACCAGAGATGTGGCAGAAATGACTGAGTACAGGGATGGGGCAGGAAAAGTACCAGGTAATACTGAAGTACCCTCCTGTTCCAGAAAGTAAAGGAGGACTCAAAGAATGAAGAGGACAGGTAGAACCGATACAGGAGCCAGCCTGACAGGGCCCCCATTGGGGCAATTTGCCTATCATTATAAATAATAATCATAAAGGCTAACTGGCAACGGGTGGCGGCTCACATCCATAATCCTAGCACTCCTGGAGGCTAAGGTGGGATGATTACTTGAGGTTAGGAGTTCTAGAGCAGCCAGAGCAAGAGCAAGACCCCATCTCTACTAAAAACAGAAACATTAGCCAGGCATTGAGTTGTGTCCCTGTAGTACCAGTTACTCAGAGGTTGAAGCTGGAGGATGATCACCTGAGTCCAGGAGTTTAAGGTTGCAGTGAGCTATGATAACAGGACTGCACTCCAGCCTGGGTAGCAAGCGAGACCTTGTATATATATTTAAAAAAAAAAAAAAAAAAGAGGGCCGGGCTCACACCTGTAATCCTAGCACTCTGGGAGGCCGAGGCGGGCGGATTGCTCGAGGTCAGGAGTTCAAAACCAGCCTGAGCAAGAGTGAGACCCCGTCTCTACTAAAAATAGAAAGAAATTAATTGGCCAGCTAAAAATATATAGAAAATATTAGCCAGGCATGGTGGCGCATGCCTGTAGTCCCAGCTGCTCGGAGGCTGAGGCAGGAGGATTGCTTGAGCCCAGGAGTTTGAGGTTGCTGTGAGCTAGGCTGACGCCACGGCACTCACTCTAGCCTGGGCAATAAAGTGAGACTCTGTCTCAAAAAAAAAAAAAACAAAAAAAGAAAAACAAAAAAACAGCCTTACATTCTATTTGTTGGAATGAATGAAGAATCTAAGTTTACACTGATAAATGGAGAAGGGCAAGCTATTCCTTATAGTAGTACACCAAGAAATAAACAGAAGGAATGACGAAATTAGAAAAATCACTACTTGACAACCGCCATCATAAGCGAGTGGACAGAAGTTAGTGGTTCCTGAAACTAGTGGAGAATGAACAGGATTATTTCCACACTCTCAAATTATCATCCCCACAGATACAATTACAGAGGAGAAGACAGTAACCTTCCAGTAGAGACACCTGGCCAACACCACTTTAAGTCAGTGAATATGGCCGGTGGGGCTCAAATT
Organism: Mirza zaza; assembly: GCA_008750895.1. Taxonomy (NCBI): domain Eukaryota; kingdom Metazoa; phylum Chordata; class Mammalia; order Primates; family Cheirogaleidae; genus Mirza; species Mirza zaza. Next base: position 4,544 of record VSMD01033962.1, read on the forward strand.
GACAGCAGGTGCCTCTGCATAGGATACGCTGAGAATACAACACTTCTGGTGCTATTTCTGACAAGATTTTAACTTGATCCCAATCATAGTGGGAAAAAACACTAAATAATTCATATTGAAAAACAGACTACAAAATAACTGTTCTGCACTCTTCAGAAATGGCAAAATCAAAAAACCAAAGATAACCTTAGCAACTTTTCCAGATTAAAGAAAACTAAAGAGAAAGGACAGCTGAATATAATGCACGACCCAGGACTTTTTTTTTCATTTTAATCTGTAAAGAACATTACTGGAACAAACTACTAAATCAGAATAAAGCCTAAAATTAGATGACAGTACTGCAGCAATGCTAATTTCTTGATTGTGATAACAATGGTCACGTAATGATCTTGCTCTCAAGTCAATACTGCAGTATGTACAACAAAGGGACACAAGTCTTGCAACCTTTTACCAAACAGCTGAGAAAAAAAAAAACAAACCCACAAACTAAAGGAGAAAATGATAAAGTAAATGCAGTAAAATGCTAACATTTGGGGAATCTGGGTAAAGGAAATAGAGGATTTCCCTGTACTATTTATCCTTTCAACTTTCCTTAAATAGGAAAATGTAAAAACAAAAACAAAAATACAAGAATCCCAATAGGGCAGGATTAGGTAATACTTAAAAAGCAAACATGTCAACTTTGCATCTCCAGTTACAAAAGATTTTAACACACCATAAAACATCCTATTAATTTGTATTTAATGCCACTACAGAGACACTTACTTTGCCGATAATTATTTTAACAGATTCTGCTAAACCACTACTGTTATAAACTTATTTTGGAGATATGCTGAAATTAGTTGAATTTTGCCTTCTAGTTTTAAGTGTTAAGCCATTTGGGTTTCACTCATTAAAGTCACTCAATTTCCAGTTAAAATCTTGATAAAATCTACTGATAATGTAGCTGAAAATAATTCACTAAAACTTATAAACCAGGCCATGAACTATCAAAAGGTACTGTAATGTTCCAGAATAAAACTAATTACATCACACCATAAAAACCAACCAAAGAAAAACAGACACAAAAAAGTTTCTATGGCATGACTCTATTTTACATGAAGTTCTAGAACAGACAAAACTAATCTTCAGCGAAAGTAATCAAAACACTGATTCTTCTTCTTGCTGAGGTGGGTGGGTGACTGGGAAGGGGCAGTGGCAATCTTTACGATGACAGAAGTCTTTCATATTTCCATCTCTACCTACTTTGTACCATACGCAAACATAAACTCTAAATGAAATAAATATCCAAATATAGTAGTAAAACCATAAACATTACTGTCAGCTTATATTTTCTTATAATTTTACATCAAAAGAGAGCCTTCTAAAACAACATAAAATCTAGAGACCACGTAGAATGCGTTGACTGCACCCACACATATGAAAGATTAAACCTATAATGACCAAAACACCATTAACAAGTCAAATGACAGACTGGAAAAAATAATTGCAACATTTTATATACAGAGAGCCCTTTTAACTCAGTATGACAACCAAGGAGAAATATGGGCAAAGGACAGGACAAGGCAATTTAGAAAATACAAATGGCCAATTATAAGCTGTGTAATCTGTGAAATGAAAACAAAAATTTTACCTATAGAAAAACGCACATGAATAGGAAGAAAACTTTATCTCTCTACAACAGTCAACAGATGAAAAGATAAACAACATTGGATGCTAAATAAGTTTAAAGAAACAGGCACTCTCACCCACTGCCGGTAGGGATATTCATCAGTACTGCCTGTTAGGAGAGCTATTCGCTAACAGCTATTTCAAAATAAAACGCCACATCCCGTGGGCTGGCCACAGTGGCTCAGGCCCACCAACTTAGCACTCTGCCAGGCTGAGTTGGGAGGATTGCTTAAGGACAGAATTTTGAGACCTGCAAGACCCCAGCTCTACAAAAAAAAAAAAAAGAAAATTAGCTGGGTGTGATGGCATGCACCTGTAGTCCTAGCTACTGGGGAGACTGAGACAGGGGGGTGACTTGAGCCTAGGAGCTGGATGTTGCAATGAGCTACAATGACATCACTGCACTGTAGCCCAGGTCACAGAGCGAGACTATCTCCTCAATACTAAAAAAGGTATAAAATCACCCTCAGGTTTTGTGTATAAGGAGCACATGAAACATAAATGAATTCCATCTTTAGATATGGGCCCCATCCCCTAGATAACTCATCACATATATAAAAAAACCTAGAAAACCGATTCAGGAGACAAACATTCAGACCCTAGGGGAAAAAAAAAGTAAAAATATAGTTTAATTACATAATTTTTAAATCTTTAAAAAAGAAAAAAAAAAAAAAAAACCTAGAAAACCTGAAAAAATCTGAAATCTTCTGGTCCCGAGCATTTTAGATGAGGGATACTCAACCTGTACGAAGAAAACATTCAGAGTGACCCAAATGCACAGCTTTGGCTGATTCTTCCCTAAAATAGTAGATGCATGTTACTCAGTTAAACTAAGGGGGAAAGATAGACAAACAAGACATAGGCCCTGCCTTGACAATCTGGTCATGACAGAAGGCGGGACAACATAAATATCAAATCAAGGCATAAAGACCTAGAGGCTGGGAGTGCAGAGGAGTTAAGGACAGCTGAGGTGCTATGGATGGAATGACACGAAGTAGGCCTTGAATGCAGACAGATGGGGAAGAAGGGAAGAGGGAACACATAAGCCGAGACACAGAGGTCAAAGGGGGTGTATCATGTTTTTGGTGCCTGACTAAAACACAGGGCACGGGTGTGGGAAATAAGAAAGACGGATCTTGGTAAGATGGGGGCAGTCATTAATGTCACATGGAATTCAACTTTTACTCTGTAGGCAGTTTTTAAATGAAATGGTGTATAGTGACAATTCTGTCTTGGCCAGGTGCTATTTAATAGGGAAGTCATTTTTTGCAAGTCAGACCAATAGGAGATTCAGGCAGTCCTTAATACTCTCTCCCTAAATAAGTTTAACAAGGACTACTGAACAATCTACAGAGTAAATGAACAAAAGGGGCAAATATTCCTTCTATCCTCTGCTGGACCAAGCTAACAAAACAGTAGAGTGATCGTCAAGGAAATGCAAAGCTTCTTTGAAGGCTCTTGATTCACAGGGTGGTGCCCAAGCCCAAAGAGCCAAATAAGTGAGGAACATTAGTGAAGAAGCAGTTTTCAAGAAAGCTTTTAATATGACATATGCTTATAAAATGGACCATACCTTTGCTGGATCTCTTTGATGTTTTCTTGTTTCCTTCAGAGGTAATTTCAATTTCATCAGGATTGCCACCTTCATCTTCAATTGCCTAAACAGAAGGCACATGTAAAGTTGACTAAAGTCAGCACACAGCCTGACGTTCATAGAACCTTCAGGTGAGAAGGAACATGTAATCTTTTAGAGCATATAGCTGCTCCTGATCTGGAAATGCCTTCCCCCACCGGGCATCTAGCCCACCATTTCATCTGTTCTCTTGCTCTATGCTCCAGGCAGACTGACTCCACCAGTTCTTAGCTGTGTGGTCTTAGGCAGGATGACGTAACTGCTCTGAGTCTGTTTTTTCCTCCAGAACAGCGGGCTAATATTAATAGTACTCACCCTGGAAGGCTGTTGTGAGGACTCTATCATGCACATAAAGAAAGCACTTGACAAATATTGGGGCGTAAGTGGTCCATCCTATTCTCGGCACCAAAAGAACTCCAAAAGAAAAAGGCACTCTCCAATTTCGTATGACTTTACCCAGCACAGCACCGTGTAAATCTCCAGTGATGCCCTCCTTGCCATGCCAGCACTCAGTACTGTCTGCATAGATGCTACCACTCACTGGCTGGGTTCCTACTGTGATAACTGTGGGACCAGACATGACATGCCTTGCCTCAGCCAACTGCTATCGCATACATCCACAACTGACTCCAAAGACCTCACTTTCAACTACCAGGTGACCCTGCCTCATAGGACACTGAATAACGATTTCTTGGCAAGCCCTGCCTCCCACAGAAAGAACTTGTCATTCACTGGTAACAGTTCCCACAGTCAGCACAGTGCCTGCCACCAAGCAGGCAGCTCTGCAAATCAGTACTGAACATGTCACTGATGATCACTTCCCTAAAACCTGGGAATTAAGTTTACTTCTACTGATAACTTGTACTTTGTTTCTATTAGTACACTGTAATAACGAAATAATTATTCAACTCACCATTGGTTTTGGACCATTGCTTTAAATCCATTTCAAATACTGTGTTACTTTTTGTAGAGCTTCCGAAGTCTCAAAGTTTCCCAGCTTGGGAAGTGTGAATTTAGCACAGGGCCTGGGAGTTACACACCTAAACTATACTAGCAGCAAAGAAAATCTCTCCTCCTCCTGGAAGCCAGTAGAGGAATTGGAGTTCTGTCCTGGGATAAAGGAAAAGCACAACCACAAAGACCCTCACCCTCTTCCTGTGGACAATTCTGAAACGTCACCAGTAGAAACGACACAGTCAGATGGAAAGTGTCGCAATTTCACTATTTGCTTTTTTGCCCTTCCTGGAAATATGAACTAAGAAAGAGACACCAACTACACTGACAGATGTGGGAGAGGAAAATCAGAGTTATAGAGCTACTTGGACATGTGGGTTGCTGGCACTTGTGTTTTGGAATTACACTGTTAAGAAACCAAAGAGAGAGAAGGAAGAGGAATGGATTTGTGTTGTCGGAGAGATGACAGTGACTGAAGATTCCTGAAGTCACACACCAGTATCAGCCATCAGCCTAATATAAGGGTCCATACCATCAAAGCATCTTTGCATGTCTATGAGCTGTTTTGGGAGCAGCAAGGGCAGGAGAGGATAAAGCCTGTCAAATTGGTTTGGTTGATGAGGACCCCTGGCGGCTAAGAACAGGGACCACACCTGCCAAGTCAGGAATCCCACCCTGCATTTCCTCCAGGTAAATGTCTGTATCCAGCAACCTCCTGCCTGTCTTAAGTAAAGAGAGCTAGAATCCATAATGAAATAAACACAAACTTGACTTTTAAAAAGGTCCTAGTGACTCTGAGCAAGTTGACCACCCATGTTTGAGCCTGACAATAAACAATGTGTCCTCCTTCCTCTCAATAGGTATTAACAAGAAAGGCCCCATGGACGATTCTTTGAGAGCCAGGAGGATGCAATGAGTCACCAGCCCCACCCTCGGTGGCCAGTATGAGAGAGTACAATGAAGAGGTCTCCAGAGAGGGGTACCTAGAAAGGAGAAATGCCGAGAAAGAAATCTACAAAAATAAGCAAACTATAGGGGAACCAGAAGGCGGCTAAAGTTTACTTGACTCAGCGCTTTTCAACAGATCTGTCAAAATCCCTTGAGGTTTGGGTTAGAGCCCCTCATCTGCAAAAGATGAATCCTGGTTGCACAGAGAGGTAAAGTGAATCGTCATAGCAACGATTCGCTGAGTGCCAAGCTGCATGCCAAGCCTGTTCCATGCAACCTTATTAAATCCAGAAACCAAAACACTCGTGCTTGCTTCTTTTCACATAGAAGCAAACAGATTTAGAAGGTGTTAAAAGTCTTCCATGCAGTAGATCAGGCCACCGAGACCTAGCAGAATCCTGCGTCCAGACCAACTGACCCCGGAAGCCCACTCTCTGCCTCTTGGTGAATGAGGTCCTGAAAACGATTTTCAAAAGTCCTCTCTGAGTCTAACCGCATTTTATTTTACTTAAAAAATTAATAATTTTATTAAAAAATAAATTTAATATTCCTAATCTTCTCTATATCATTCTAATTTCAGTGTATGGCTGCCAAAAGGCGCACCTAACCGTATTTCACATTTGTGATCGGTACTGTGCACACTCCTCTCCTTTCCTGACATGTTACTTCAAAGAGACTGGAGCCAGAAAACCGTAAAAAAGATCTTAAGATCTTCCTTCCCTGGGGTATTTTCTTTAGCTGTTTACTTTGCAAATTAACCCTCTACTCCAGGCCCATGGGCCCCCACCCCCATCCCAACCACAAGGTGTGCGGGAGCATCTTCCCAAAGGAAACCCAGCTCAGGATCAGGAATCAGACAGCCGGATTCAAATCCCCACGCCGCCTGTCCCCGGCCGTGTGACCTTGGCCGAGTCCCTTCACGTCGCCTAGGAAGGGTGTATTTTGGGGTCCCTGGCCTACGTATGGAGACTGGTATGAGACGATAGGAGAACCCCCCGCTCGGGGACCCCTGTCACCTGTCACCGGCGGCCCAGGACCGCAACGGCTTCTCCCGCCGCGTCCCGTTTTTCCGTTCTTCTCCTCGCCCCAAGGCTTTGAGCCCGCGCCCGGCCAGGCCAGGCTCGGAGCTGCCGCCGGGGCCTCGGAGCAGGCGGGAGGCGCAAGCGAGCCAGGCCCGGGCAGGCCGCGAACGGTCCGGGGGCGGACCCGGGCCAGGGCACCAGAGTCGCGGCCGCCGGGCCCCCTCACCCGCGCTTTCCCCCGACCCGCGGGACCCCGGCTCCACCTTTTTCAGCCGCTCCATCAACACGCTCTTGTTGCCGCTCGAGTCCAGATTCCGTTTCCTCAGCTCCGCTCGGAGGTCGATTACCCGCAGGTCGCTGAGGCGCCGCGTGCCGGTCTCCGACGAGGCGGAGCTCAGAGCCGCTGCGCCCGCCGC